>CAOLHI010005344.1:0-72758 GCA_948474755.1 Ctenosaura bakeri
TTCAAAATTTTAAAATTAACATTAATTTTTAGCACAGACAATCTAATTTACAATCAAAGTAATAGGTAATCAAAAACAAAGAAACAGAATGAAGAAAAAGAAAAAAGGACAAAAACAAGAAAAGCAGACATGCAAACTAATACATATTAGGTCTCTAACCCCCAACAACAACAACAACAACAACAACAACAACAACAACAACAACGTTTATTTATAACACCCTGTTCACTTTCCTGACTGTAATGAAAACAAAAAGGAAAAAATGGAATACAGAAATATAGGATGGGGGACACGTGGCTGGATAGCAGTACGTGTGAAAGGGATCTAGGAGTCTTCATAGACCACAAGCTGAACATGAGTCAGCAGTGTGATGCGGCAGCCAAGAAAGTCAATGCAATTCTCGGCTGCATCAATAGGAGTATGGTGTCTAGATCGAGGGAGATACTGGTACCACTCTACTCTGCTTTGGTTAGACCCCATCTTGAATACTGTGTCCAGTTCTGGGCACCCCAATTCAAGAAGGATATTGACAAGCTGGAGCAAGTCCAGAGGAAGGCGACCAAAATGGTGAGAGGCCTGGAAGCCATGCCCTATGAGGATAGACTTAGAGAGCTGGGTATGTTTAGTCTGCAGAAGAGGAGGTTAAGAGGGGACATGATAGCCATGTTTAAATATTTGAAGGGATTAGAGGAAGGAGGGGGCTTGTTTTCTGCTGCTCCAGAGACCAGGACAAGGAGCAATGGATTCAAGCTGCAGGAAAGGAGATTCCACTTGAACCTCAGGAAGAACTTCCTGACAGTTAGGGCTGTCTGGCAATGGAATCTGCTGCCTCGGAGTGTAGTGGAGTCTCCTTCCTTGGAGGTTTTTAAGCAGAGGCTTGATGGCCATCTGTCGGGATTGATTTGAGGGTGTTCCTGCATGGCAGGGGGTTGGACTGGATGGCCTGTGTGGTCTCTTCCAACTCTACATTTCTATGATTCTATGATTCTATGTTTCTATGTTTAGGTGGAATCTCTTTTTCAGTAGCTTGAATCCATTGTTCCATGTCCTCCTCTCCGGGACAGCAAATAGTTTGCCTCTTCTTCCACATGACATCTTTCCAATTCTTAAACATGGATATCATGTCACCTCTTAATCTTCTCTTCTCTTTACACAACTCTAAATAAAACTCATTTTCTCTAAGCTCTATGGCTGCATTTCTCTTGTCTTGATTAAATCTATCATTAAGTTGAATATAAGCAAACAAATTAAGATCTTTGCCTTCTTTAAGAATAATCTCTCTGGATTTAAACTTCCCACTATTTTGTTCAAAATACAAAAGATCATTATAGAGTAACCATCTCCAATTTTTAACCCATTCTTTCTTATAAAAAAGGCTTGCTTCCTGTGTTGAGGTAGCTAGTATTATCTTAGAATTACATTAGCTTTTTAGACGTTTTCCATTTTTCTTCTATGGGATTGTTTGTGGTTGTGCTTTTGCAATGGGCACAAAAAAAACCTTCTTCAAACAATCCCACTCCTCACTGTGTCTTTTCCTTTAGCATGTCTAGCTATGGGATATCACCCAGTAATTTCCTAAACTTGTTAAAATCAACTTTCCTGAAATCCAAGATCAGTATATATATATTTTGTCCTGCCCCACAATGGCAAATTCTAGCATTACTTGGTCATTTCCCTTTTCAGTACTAGCTACTTTGATTCCAGTGACCATCTCTTTTATGTTGGTTACAATTGCCAGTCCCCTTGTTCCTCCCTCTACCTTTTGAAATAAGGTATTATCTGCAAAGCACAACAAGAATTTGTTGGAGACCATATGCTTAGCAAAGTCAGTCTCCATAACTACACATTTTTGCATCTTAGAGATTTCTGACATATTTCTTCTAAAAAGCATCCTCCGTGACCTCTTCTTGATTTGGTGGCCTGTAGTAAACTCCTACCACAATGTTACATTATTAAATTCTCTATTTATTTTTACCTAAATGCTCTTGATAAGTTCACTCTGATCACTCTCATGGATTTATGCAAACCTGAATATTTCAGAAGGCCATTCCTTTCTCCTTTTCTAGCATATGTTCTTTTTGAATAAGTTATACTCTTCATTTGTATTATTGCAATCATGGGATTCATCCTACCAGGTCTTTGTTACATCTATAAAATCGTATTTACTTTCCTGCACTAGGACTCCTGGCTCATCTTGTTTCTTTCCCAAACTCTGTGCACTGGTGTACAGACATTAAAAGCTTTGTTTTTTCTCACCTATTAATTCACTGTCAGTTTTTCTGTGGATTGTAGTTTCTTCCTTAGCCTGTCCTCTGGAACAATGTTTCTTAACCAGGGGACATGTGGCCACCTGGGGGCCACCAGGATATTCCAAGGGGACTACAGGTGAAAACTGCATAAAATGGAGGACCATGGCACGAGATTAGGGGGCCACAGATGAAGAAAACAGAGAAATGACTGAAAAAAGAAAACGGTTGGGAAAAGGTTGAGAAACACTGGTCTAGAATTCATGTTTAGAACTTGCCTTTGGGCTGATGCTTGAGCTTTTGAGGTGATATAACTCTCAAAAATGTAATTTAAAGCTCGCTTGATCGGACTTGCCATACTAATACCAAAAGCATTCTTTGTAGTCTTTGTGAGGTGCAGCTGATGAAGTAGATTTAGTCTACACAAATTTATGCTATTAACTTCCTTCTCTCACTATCAAAGATGCTACAAGATTCCTTTGCATACTGATTCAGACTAACATGGCTATGCCTTTGGGATCTGACACATAGTGCAACAGAGCCTCTGTGGGGATGTTTTCAAGCAAACTCCCACAAATCCAAAATACTGTAGCATGACTTTAGCTTGGGGCTACTGGCAAGAAGCATATAACGACCTTGGTGCCAGGGAACTACTGGATCATTTTTGTGCACAATTCAAAATACTGGTTACAACTAATAAAGCTCTATATGGCCTGGATCCAGACCATCTGAAAGACTGCATCTCTATACAAGCCTGCCTGTTATTTTAAGATCCTAGGGAAAGCCCTTCTCTTAGTCCCACCACAATCACCTGTCTGGTGAAGCCATATGAAAAGGACTTCCTTGGTGACTGCTTTCAGACTGTGGAATTATCTTCCACGGAAATAACCTGGCTTCCTCTCTGCTTACCTTCCATTGGCATGTAAAGAAACCTTTTCATTTCAACAGACTTTTGACAATTAATTGATTGTGCAGAAAGGTCTTTTAATGGGGAGTATGCATTGTGCTTTAGTTTTATTCTCATCATGTTTTCAAATACTTCCAAAACGTTTGAAATTAGTGGTGTTGCTCCTCTTCCTCCTTCTATTCTATTCTATTTTATTCTATCCCACTTTTTTTCCCAATTTGGGACTCACAGTGGCTTAGTTGTTGCTGTGTGCCTTCAAGCCCTTTCCAACCTACAGTGACCCTAAGGCGAATCTATCACAGGTTTTTTTTTTTGGATAATTCTGTATCTAGTTTGTAAGAATTATGAAAAATGTAAGTGGTGCTGGCACTAAGGGTTGAAGTGCAAACATACCAGTTTGTTACAAACATTCTATTTCTAATTTTGATGTTATAAGTGAGTCGGGAGACCAGCCTTTCCAAAAGTGGATGATGAGAGTTATAATCCAACATAGTGGGAGATCTCCAGATGAGGCAGGGCTGACATAGAAGGCAAGCAATTTCCAAATGCCAACATGCTGTAGGAAGAAAAATGACAGTGCACCAGGGAAAGCCACGGGGTTGGCACTGACTTCTACAAGAACAGAAAGGTGTTAAGACAGAGCATCTGTTATTGGAAGCAGTGGAGTGCTAGGAAGGCTGTTACCAGGAAAGTACAGCAGTGGAATGAAGACAGACATCTCTGGAAAGTCTGCTGAATAACTTAGCTAAAGTGACTCATTCATTAACAGTCTCTAGCATGATATTCTCAGTGATGCTGCCCTTGAATCACTTTAGAAGGTACAGCTAGTTCAAAAAGGTGAGCCGCCATACTCAGTGGAACATCAGATTGGGTAAAATTGCACCAGTGTGAAAAGGTATTTGTTGCTGCACTGAATTCTGGATTTTTTCCCTAGATAGTTTGGGCTTGAGATATTTGAGGGAGCTCTTCTTTTTGTATAGATCAGTCCATTCGTTAAGATTCCTGGAGAAGGCCGTATGCAGTCTTATACAGAGAAGATACACCTTACAGTGACTTGAAGAAGGGCCTCTCTGCAGTAACTGCCATACTGTGGAATGACTCCTCCTTTTAACAACCAGCAGAATTTCTGCTGTGTAGATTGCTCATATGAGAGGTAAGACTGTGATTAGAGAACTCAGGAAATCAAAGACAGAATTGGTATGTGAATGATTAAACAGGAGCCCACAGACCTGCAAAATGTTCCTGGCCCAAGGAAGTATTTGTAGTTAAAACACTGACCTGGTTTTCAACAGTTACTAAAAAAGTAATTTCAGAGAAATTAAGTAATTTTAGAGAGAATCATAGAGTTGGAAAAGACCACAAGGGCCATCCAGTCCAACTCCCTGCCACACAGGAATACATAATCAAAGCATTATTTCCCTTGGCCTAAATGCTATACTCCTATTAATGAAGCCTAAAACTTCATTGACTTTTTTAGAGAACTTATTTTCTGCTTGTAGTCTACTATGATTTCTAGATCCCTTTCATAATGTACTGTGGTCAAGCCAGCTCTTACCCATCTTATGTCTGTGCTTTTTTTTCTTTTGCGAAAGTGTGTCCTTGTTGTTGTACTGTGCCTTCAAATAATTTCTGACTTATGGTGATTCTAAGACAAATCTATCATTGTGTTTTCTGTGGCTGACTGTATGTGATGTGCCCAAAGGCACCCAATAGGCTTCCCTGGCTGAGTGGAAAATCAAACCCTGATCTCCAGAGTCACAGTCCAATGCTCACACCACTATACCACACTACCAAAGGGTAGTAGTACCCTACATTTGTCCTTATTGAAATTCATTTTGTTAGTTTTGACCCAGCTCTCTAGTTTGTTAAGGTCATTTTGAACTCTGATCCTGTCCTCTGGGATATGTGCAACCTTTCTAATTCATCTACAAATGTGATAAGTATGCCCTCTATTCCATCACTTAAGTCATAGATAAAGACGTTGAATTGCACTGGGCCCAGGACAGAACTGTCAGGTCAGCCTTCCTCTCCCTGCCATGCTCAAGGTATTCACTTTGCACTCTGTCAGGTTACGTACCCCTGCCATAAGAAAAGAGTATGTGTATTGGGGTAATATATTTAACCATTGTAGAAGATGTTACTATGTAGCACTGCAATGATTACAAACCTATCTATTACTAACTGATAATTATCGTATTTGCCAGTGTATAAGATGCATTTTTCCCTGAAAAGTAACATTTAAAAATGGGGTGTGTCTTATCCATACAAGTTCTCAGCGTTGAGGCAAAATGTATAGGAAAGGAAGGGTGAGCTCTAGGGGGCTAAAGGAGTGCTTCCTTGACGCTTTCACCACCTCTCCTTCCCTTCTGTTTTGCCTTGATGCAAGAGCTCTGGAGGGGGAAAGGAACCCTTGCATGAGGCTTCTCCCACCCCACTTTCCCTTCCTTCATGCATGGAAAGGGAAAGGAGGTAGCTCCAGAGGGGGGAAAAGAAAGTTTGTGCAGCTTTTTTTTGCCCCACCAGATTTCCTTCCTTCCCCTGCAAAACAGAAGGGAAAGAGGGGTGAGGGAAGCCATGCTATTTTTTAAAACTATTTCCCCCCCCCAAAAAGTAACATTTAAAAATGAGGTGTGTCTTATATGCTGTGCATCTTACATACCCACAAATGCTGTACAATAATGTATCCATACTAGCCTTTGTTTTGTTACAAAGTATCTATTGCTAATTGCCTATTGCGACAATGTATCTGGTAGGGGAAGTATAGATTAAGGTGAAAATGAAATGTAGCCTGGGAGCTAGTTGTCTCAGGAATCTGATGTCCATGAGATAAGGAGCAGGAAATATGCAATCCGGTCAAACTAGTCAAGGATGTGGAAACTGTTTAATAGTCACGGGTCTGAGAACTTTTGGGGAAATGGTGTGATGCATGGACTTATGGATCCCACCAACCACTGCTTTGCACATCTTAATTTGGAATGTTAACCTACGAAAGTTGTAAGCAGCATGGAAACCTTAGTCTCAGCAACTTTGGTGGAAGTGTGCTGTGTTGCTCATGTACATCTCATACAAATAAACTATTGCCTATTTCAGAGTGAATTTCGTGGAGTGTGTTTTATCCAGTTTATAACATGTTGATGCTTAATAAATAAGCTTTATTGTGCTCTGAGGGGATGATGGGATTGGGTGAGGAACAGTGCGCTGGGGATGAGTGAATGCTATTGTAACAATTCTTGTTAAGGATGAACAGATGCAGCTGCAAGGTCACATACTTGGCAGTCAAAATGAAAGTCTGAGAAAAGTGTTGTTTTAATTAGCTGTTAAACAGAATGTTAGGGCATGGTAATTAGAAATGTTACAGCTTATAAGGTACCACAAATCCAACAGTTCTTTAGCCTAGGCAAATACCAAGGTGTACAGCTGTTTTATTTAACGTTCATGAATAAAGCTTTTGAAACACTCTACGCCTGTTCTCTGAACATGAAGCTATCCTGTACATTGGAGATTTTTAAGCAGAGGCTGGATGACCATCTGCTGGGAATGCTTTGATGTGTGTTCCTGCATAGCAGGGGTTGGACTCAATGGCCCCTGGGGTCTCCTCCAACTCTATGAATCTAAGAACCCTGTGGCATTCCACTACTCGCTTATTATTATTATTATTTATTTATTTGCATCCTGCCTCTCCATATGGATCGAGGCGGCGAACAACTTACAAATAGCATGTATTTCGATACATTTCTATACATGCTCCCAACAAGCTGGGTACTCATTTTACCGACCTGCGGAAGGATGGAAGGCTGAGTCAACCTTGGAGCCCAGCAGGATGGAACTCACAACCTTGTGGCTTGCAGTACTGGCATTTAACCACTGCGCCACCAGGGCTCCATCTCTCCAGGATGAAGACAAGCCATTGGTGAGAACCTTTTGAATTTGGTCGTCTAGCCCACATTTTACTAGCTTGTTTACAAGAATATTATGGGGGAATTGTCTAAGACATTACTGAAATCGAGATATGACACATCCTTCATCTAGCTGCCAATTAGTTTCTGGGCAAAGTAGAAAGCGTTGGTTATTACCTTTAAAGTTCTACATGGTTTGTGTCCAAGTTACCTGCAGGATCTCCTCCTCTCATACAATCTGCACTCAGGCCCTCTGGGGACCATTTACTCTGGGGACTAGACTGGCAACGGCCACCCAGAGGACCTTCCTGTCAGCCACCCCTAGACTGTGCAATGACCTGCCAGAAAAGATTTGACAGTAAAATATGCTGTCTGAATTTTAACAAATTCTAGACCTGTCTCTTCTGGCAGGCCTAGCCAGACTACTTTTAATTATGATGTATTTTAACAATCATGTATTCTAACTATGATATATTTGTATTTTAAATGGCATTATCTATTTTTAGAATATTCTAACTTATGATGTATTTGATTCTGTTTTAATTCATGTTGTACCCTGCCTTGAATCTTGGGGAGCAGTGAGTAACAAATAAAATCATCATCATACATCATCATCATCATCATCATCATCATATCACCAAGCTTGTAACTCCATCAAAAAAAAGGGATAAGTTTAATCTGGCGTGACTTGTTTTTGAGAAATCCATGTTAACTTTTAATGATCACAGCATTCCTTTCTAAGTGCTTATAGACTGTCTATTTAATGATCTGCTCTAGAATCTCCAGGTTTTGATATGAGACTGACTAGACTGTAATTGTTTTGGTCCTCTCCGCCCTTCCTTTTTTTTTAAGATAGGGACAATATCTGCCTTCTTCTAGTCTGCTGGGACTGCTCCTGTCTCCAGGAATTCTCAACAATTATTGCCAGTGGTTCTGAGATTACTTTTGCCAGTTCTTTTAATACACTTAGATATATTTCATCTTGCCCTGGAGACTTGATTTAGAGTAACCAGGTATTCCTGTACTACCCCTTTACCTATTCTGTGCTGCATTTCCCTACTGTACCATCTGCTCCATTTTTCCCAGGCTGAACACTGTTTTCCTTTCAGGAGAAGATCAAGGCAAAGAAAGTGTTGAGTAGATCTGACTTTTCTCTGTCCCCTGTTAGCATTTTGTCATTTTCTCCGTGGAGTGGTCCTATGATTTTCTTGTTCTTCCTTTTGTTATAGACAAGGGGGGAGGAGAGATTTTTTTTAAACCTCTCTAACAAGCCTGAGTTCATTCTTCACTTTAACAATCACAGATAGGGAGAAAGTCAGAAAAGCTAATGTGCAGAACAAGCTCAAGCCACCATCCTATTCCTCAGTCTGGCTTCGAGGTCTGTAGTAGACCCCACAATAACATTTCTGTTGTTTCTCTCCCTCTTAATTTCTAACCAAATGCTCTCAACCTGGCTTCCAAGATTTATGTCATGAATCTCTTCACAGCTGTAAATATCCTAGCCATATCCTCCTTTCCTTTTGGTCTTTTTCTCTACAATAAGTTATACCTCTCTATTATTACATTTCAATCAAGAGACTCATCCCATTAGATTTCAGTGATGTCTATTATATAATATTTGCTTTTGTGTTGAGAGTTTAAGTTCATCCTGTTTATTTCCCGTGGTCTGTGCATTAGTGTAGACATCTCAGACCACAGATCATTCCCCCTAGCTGCTTATTTAAAGGGTTTTTTTCTCCTATTGTTGGGTTCTTTTTATCTTTGTCCAATTCTCCCTATAGCATACTATTTTCCCCAGCACTTGATGAACTCCTGCCCTCAAGAATATTGTTTCTCTCCCACATACATGTCAGCTCAAAGTCCTCCTGAACAGGTTTGTGAGATCTTTAGCAAAAATATTCATGTCAACTGCTGTGAACTGCAATTTTTCACTTGTCAGAGGTCCACCTTCATGAAACTACAGACCAAGAAGCCAAATCCTCCCAGCACCACCAGCTGTAGATCCAGTTGTTCAGCTCCACTATCCTTTTCTCCCTTTTTGGGCAGTGTCTTTCATCCGAGAGAAGAAAGGACAACCTGTGCATCCACAGAGAGCCTTGCAATCCCTTGTGATATCCTGAAGTCTACACCTTGCTGTGTCACTGGTTCCCACGTAGACCAAATTGAAAGGGTAACTGTCAGTGGGTTTGATGAGTCATGTCAGCCACTCTGTTACATTAATGATTTCTGCCCCAAGGAGACAGCACACCTCTTGAGATATCCTGTCAGGCCCACAAACCACTACTTCTGCTCCCCTCTGCAAGGAATCCCCTATCATCACCACATATTTCCTCGGGGCATTGGCAGGTGCCATTCCCACCTCTGATAATCTGTCAAGGTCACCTACATGTTCTTGGAGTACGGATGCTGTTTCTCTTGTTCCTCTTCTTCATCATCACTGATAAGGGAGAGACTTTCAAATCAGTTTTGTAGCTCCAAACTCACAGAATGACCCTTGGGCTTTCTACTTCTATGTGTCACATTCATCCAAAAATCTACTTCCTGTATTTGGGAACTGACCTCCTCCTCAGAGACATCCCTTGTGTGTTCTATGTGGTCCCCTCTGTCCAAGAAAACCTCATGCTCTCATATATGCTGAAGAGCAGACACATGGGCCTCAAGTTGATGGACCTCCGTTCCAACAGGACAACCAATTTGCGCTTGCTGCAGGTGAAGCGAACACTTTCTCCATCAAGAATACAAATATACCACACACACATATATATGGTACATATATATATATCATGAAATCAGAAGAACTAAGCCCCTCCAGACCAGTCCTCATGCATTCCAAAAGTGAAACAAATTTCCTTCTGAAGCAATCAGAAATGAAGCTGGATATAAAAAAAATAAAAAAAGCCTCACTAGAAATCTGGTTCTGGAAAAACGGGGGGGAGGGGGAGAGCATCTTTTAGACTACAGTTCTGTAAAAAAAAAAAATCAGGCTGGGAGAGAGGAAATGAATTTGAGTTGAGTAACTGGTGGGTTTGCTTTCTAACTCTGGGGGACCTTTTACAGACAAAAACTGTGTTTTGGGAGAAGCATTTGTGACTTGAGAACCAGTAGTGGTATAGTGGTTTGAGTGTTGGATTATCACTTTGGAGATCAGGGTTCAAATCCCCACTTGGCCATGGAAACCCATTGGGTGACCTTGGGCAAGCCACGCTCTCTCCCTCTGAGGAAAGCAAAGGCAAAATCTCTCTGAACAAATCCCACCAAGAAAACCCCATGAGAGATTTGCCTTAGGGTTGTCATAAGTCAGAAGTGACATGAAGGGACACAATAACAGTTTGTGGCTTTCATAAAATTCTTGATTCCAGCTTCTTTCAAGTTTTTCTTCCTCTTTACTGGCTTGAGAGTTGCCTGAGAGATGAGCTGTGGAGAGAGATACTGAAGGAGCATTTAAATTAAGATTTAGAAGGTTGTGTTTTGTTGTTTAACTGATTTAATCTTCTTTAATCTTTAATCTTTTCTCTCCTCCCTAGTTCTTCCCTTACTCATTCCCTTTTCTTTCATCCTGAAATTAAGCTTTCTGCCTAAACTATCTTCCCCCCCCTTTTTTTAACTTCTACATTTCTGTCATTAGTTATTTTATTTATACTGTTAGGCTTCGGGCATTTGTCTTTCTCAATATAGGTATATCTCGGTTAACAAAGTGGGTGTTTTCCTGAGCAATAGTTCCTTAGCAGAAAATTAGGTACCAGAGACAGAAATAACATGGAAAGAATAGGGACAAATTCCTACGCACACTCACAAACAAGAAGAGCAGTTCAACATGTTTCAGTAAATGCTTCATCCAAAACTAATAACATGTCTGTGTGAGAGATGAAACAACCAGGTGAGATAAGCCTTGCAGATGTAAAAAATATGATGAACCTTCTAGAGCACTTGACAGCTTCTGTCCAATGGTCTCCATGATTCTTTTCTTTCACCAACTTTCACTATCCCTATTACTGTAGTTCAATTTTTTGTGGCCAAATTTATAATAGACCTATGCTTCGTTAACATGCTGGAGGTAGCTGGTGAAGCAAGCTTATATGTCCCGCATTCTTCCCTCTGTCTTGATGTTCATGCATTCTCAGTAAAGGCTTCTGGAGTCAGATGCTGTTTACCTTGCCTGTTGCCAGCAGGCACACACAACTACAATCGGAGCAGCTAGAGCACAATCCTATTCTTCCCAAGCTTAAGCTATACTGAATTGTTTACTGCAGGTACACTGCTGCAGCATTACATCTGTGTTTCTCCAGCCTTCCTTTGCTATTCTCCCAAGGCTTGCAGGACAATATTCCTCAGCACCAACTTATCTGAATTTGGAAAATGTGATTCTATCCTAAAGAGTTTCGAGACACAGAGATATCATCCAATTCTGTCAAAAGGGCCAGGAGAGGGGGAGAAGCTTATTTTATACTTCTACTTATCCTTGATGGGCAGCACAAACTTCTGCATTTTCAAATTACAACTCAGGTTTGGGAGACTGGCTCCAATCAATCCAGGTCAATGTGGGCCATTTTATGAAGGTGTGGTCTTCTCAGACTGGGGTCCAAATCAAATCTTGGGACTTTATTTTATCTGTTTGTCTGATACCCTTTTATTTGGGAAAGAGCAAGCCTAACAAAGGGCAAGATCCTTTTATATTTTTATTCAGGGTTAGTTTTAGGATGTCTGAAGTATATTGACTGTACTGTCGGTCCTTACAGTGACCTGATGTTATCTTCTCAATGCTTACTAGAACAATATGATATTACTGAGGTACAAAGATCTGAACTGGATACTTCCCAAATCACAGTTCAGTCCCTTAGCTTTATACCAGCATTCCTTTTGGTATGTAGCATCCTGATTAATCATAAGCACTTGAGATGTGGGCATGAATCAATTCTGGATACATAAGCAAAGCATGCAATTTTGGGAATAGTAGGTTTAAGTTCTAATAGATGACCTTGCTCTACTCTGAAGGCAGGTAGATATGGAACAAGTTCTCTCTGTATAGATTGTACCAAATTCAAAAACAGTCTTGTCCAAAAGCTTTTAAAAGATGTCAGGGGTGGGGGTAGGGGGAATGACAGTGCAATACAATGCACATTCAACATTTCAGAATGAGGTGATTGCATGAAAGATGGCTGAGATACACATCGAGAACCAAAAGAAAGGCATTATTACAAATCAAATATTGCATTTCTTTAAGAAACACTCAAAGCAAGGAACATGAAGCAATATGGAATATTTTATCCCCAGTTGTCGTTGTTGTTTGCTGTTGGCTTCAAGTTGTGGTGACCCTATGAATACAAGACTCTAAGATCATCAGGTGCCTTGCTCAGATCCTGTAAACACAGGGCTGTAGCTTCCTTGGTTGAATCAATCCACATCTAGTGGGGTCTCCCTCTTTCTCCCACTGCCCTCCACTTTTACCAAGCACCCAATGAGTCATGTTTCATGATACAGTCAGCCCTCCGTATCTGCCAGTTCTGTATCCATGGATTCAACCAATCACAGCTTGAAAATATTCCAAAAAAATAAAAATAAAAAAATAAATAAAAAAAAAATCCAAAAGGCAAACTTTGATTCTTTCATTTTATATGAGGGACACCATTTTACTACACCATTGTACATAATGGGATTTTAGCATCAATGAATTTTGATATCCACTGGGAACCAAGCCCTAGTGGATACCATGGGCCAGCTGTATGTCCAAAGGACCACAGCCTCACGTTAATCGTTTTCACTTCTAGTAGAAATTCAGGTTCAGTTTGCTGTAAGTCCCATTCATTTGTCTCTTTAATAATCCATGGTATCTCCAACACCACATTTCAAACAAATTAATTTTCTTCCTATCAGCTTTCTTCGCTGTCCGGCTTTCATAATAGTACAGCTAGCATGATTCTGATTTTGATATTTAATAATATATCTTTACACTGGAGGATCTTATCTAATCCCTGCCTTTCCAAATCTTGTCTTCTGATTTCTTGACTACAGTCCCCATTTTGGACTGAGCCGAGCTATAGGAAATCTTTAATTATTTCAATGCCTTTGTTACACATTTCAAAGTTATGTAAATCATTTGTGGTAATTATTTTTGTCAAGTCTGCTATTTACTGCAAGCACTATGGTGTCACCTGCTTTCTTACATTGTTGTTGTTCCTTCCCCCAGTTTTCACACCTGCAGGTATTGTTGTTGTTGTGTGCCTTCAAGTAATTTCTGACTTACGGTGATTCTAAGGCAAGTCTATCACAGGGTTTCCTAGGGCTGAGAGTGTGTGATGCATTGAGGGTCACCCAGTGGTTTTTCATGGCTGAGCAGGGAATCTAACCCTCGTCTCCATAGTCAAAGTCCAAAACTCAAACCACTACACCATGCTGGCTCTCTTCACAGCTGCTTCCTTTGAGTCTAATCCTGCTTTCTGTATGATATGTTCTGCATTTAAATTAACCAGATAAAATTATTAAATACAACCCTGTCTGATCCCCTTGCCAATGGAAACCCATTCTGTTTCTCCATATTGTGTCTGACAGTAGTCTGTTGTCCAGAGTACAGATTATATATCAGGACTATCAGATGTTTATGGTACTCTTCTCTTCTTTCAGAGTGAGCTGTGATTTCTCATGATCTACATGTCAAAGGCTTTGCTGTAATCTATAAAGAACAGGCTGGTTTTCTTCTGAAATTCTTTGGTGATCCCTAATACCGCTTCCTTTTCTGAACCCAGCTCAGACATCTAGCATTTCTCACTCCATATACGGTAAAGGTCTTCCTTGTCAAATCTTGAGCATCTTTTTGTTCTCAGCAGTGCAATAGTCTGAAGGTTATTGCAATCCCTGGTGTCCCCTGTCTTGGGAATTGGAATATATAGTTGGTCCTCCACATATACTAGGTTGCAAGACCCCTGGAAAAGTGGGAAAAACACAAAGATCAAAGTGTATGTGGTGGGTGATGGGGGCTGAGGCATGGTGGGGGGAGCGTGTATCCAGAATCTAAATTAGGTCTGGGAAAGGAGAAGGAAAGTGGGTGGGTCAGCACGGTGGCCCTATACTTCCTCTGCATCTCCCATTTCCTTCCTTGGGCATGGGAGGTATTGGGAGAGGTTTTGGGGTGCTGAGAAATTGGGCTGTGAGCCATCCTTAGCTGGGCAGACAAACAGCTGGTGGAGGCAAAGGACCAAATGAAGGTGTTTAAAGGGCTGTGCAGCCTGGTTGGAGCTGCTAAGAGGCAAAGTCCCCCCCCAAAAAGAAGCACTTTAGGTGGGGGAGCAGGGGTTAGGAAAACTCGCAGATAAGCAAATCTTGGAAAGTGAAACCCACAAATGTGGAAGGTCAACTGTAAATTGAATGCTCCTATACTGTGGTGCATTGTTTTGTTTTCGATATTTGCTGGCAGATATTTGCTGGCAGATTCAGCAGCCTGAAACAGCTCTTTTGGTACGTCATCTGTTCCCGGTGATTTACTCCTTCCAAGTGTTTTGTAAATCTTTTCTACTTCGCTTTCTAAAATTGCGAGTTCATCTTCAAATGTTTCATCCTTGAAGGAAACTGTCATAATTTCATCTTTTACATAATTTCTCAGTGTATTGCTTTCATTGACTTTTTATTATGTCCTAATCATATAATGTCTTCCCCTACTGGTCTTATTGTATTCTTGGTTTGAGTTTCCATTCAGTTTCTCAGGTCCTGTGGAAGAGGTCTCCTGTTCTATTTTTTTTTTTTTTTGGTATTCTTCTATTTCTTTGTATTGGCTATTAGAATAGCTATCATTGTTCTACACACAAGTTTCTGAAAAGTTGTATTTAGGATTCTGATTCTGTTTCTGTCACATTTCACTGCTGCTTTTTATCTGTTATTAACCATCTGAAGAATTTCATCTGATGACAATCCAGTTTTATCTAGGTGTGGGTTTAAAACATGATTGCTAGACCTTTTGCATTATCTCCCTCTCTTTTTCTTAGCTATGAACATATACAGCTTCTATAAGTTCAATAAGGAAGGGGTGCCTGTGCATGTTGGCATACAAGCTTCTATGTCACATGGCACCTCCATAAATACCTACAAGGACAGTCATACTCAGGGGTAGAATAACGACAAGAAGGTCTAGATTTCAATTCCAGGCTTTTCTGCTTATAAAGCATCTACCATCAGCCCTCCACATTTGCAAGTTTGGCTTTCATGGATTTGATTATTTGCACATTTCTCCAGCCCCTGCCCCCCCCACTTCAGGTGGTTATTTAAAGGGGAGCCTTCCCTTTCAGCAGCTCCAATCAGGCTGCACAGCCCTTTAAAACTCAGCTCTGGTCCTCCTCCTCCACTAGCTGCTACTTGGCTAGCTAAGGATGGCTCGCAGCCAGATTTCTCAGCACCACAAACCCTCACCCAATGCCCCACACACACCTAAGGAAGGAGATGGGCAAGAGAGAAAAGGCATAGGGCCACCAAGCCAACCTCCCCCTTCCCTTTTTTGTGACCTGGTTTGGACACTGGGTACCTGCTCTCCCCACCATGACTCGGCCACAGACACACACACACATTTTGGTATTTGCAATTTTTTCACTTTTGCTAGGATCCTGCACCCCTAACCCTAGCGAATGTGGAGGGCCAACTGTAGCATACACACACTCCAACTTGGTGCTTTCTCCAGGTGCTTTAGAACACAATTTCTATAGCTATGCTACCATAGCCAAGTGTCAGGGTTAAGAAAGATGTAGTTGAAGAAATCTAGAGAGTTCCAGGTTGAGAAAGTTTGGTTTATGGTGACACAACTAGAAATGACCACTGTTTGAGATCTTAAGATGACATAATATAAAGACAGTTTACTCAATGGACTTTATATTCACTGTACACACACACATACATATACGCACACAAACCAGCCATTTATTAAATCTTGTTCTTACAGAAGGGATACAGTACTATGAAATGTACAAAGTGGTCTTGAATAACAGGACAATCACTCAGAAATAGGCCATATTCTTTGGATACAGAAGATCTCAATTCATTCTCTACCATCTGCAGTTCAATGGATGCTAGGCAGCTGGTCTAGGAATGAACTGTCTGTCTCAGGAGCTGGGAGAGCTTCTGCTACTTAGAAGGGACAGCACTGGGCTAGACGGATCAATGGCATGACTCAGTATCAGGCAACTAAACTTTTGATGCTTATTTCACATGTACAGACTGTCCCATCCCACACCTTTGGTTTGGATACAAAAAAAGCAGTTCTGTGTGCTCTTTCAATTATAATATTAACACATTAAAACAAGTGTGGGCAAAATACAGACTGGGATCTGCAGTAGAATCCTTGAGTGATTTGCGCTATATCATCAGGGGTTTTGAGTCTCAGGCCATTTCCGCACCAGACTGTTACAGTGCTATTATTCCACTTTCAACATTCTATGGAATCCTGGGGTTTGCAGTTTAGGGAGGGGCCTCGAGGCTCCTCCCTAAACTGCAAACCCCAGGATCCCATAGGATGTTGAAAGTGGAATAATAGTACTGTAACAATCCAGTGCGGAAATGGCCTCAGTTTTTAAGAACAGCGACAAACTGAACAGGCTCATTTATCATAAATCTGGGGTTGTACCAAAACACGACAAAACAAACTAGGTCCCGTCCCCTGGAGGTCTACACAGTCCTGCACAAACTGCCTATGTTACACACACACAAAATGTGCAGACACATACTTTCATTACTAAATGTCTGATAAATGGGATAAGAAGGATAATAATTTAATAAATAAATGTAATGCTAGAGCAGACTTGACATCTTGTTGGTTGCCCAACATAACCACCTTTTCCTGCTGTTTTCCACGCTAAACACAATTCCTCTGGACGGTGCCCTTTCCAGCTGGACCTGCTACCTGATGTAGAGCAACTCTGTAGTTAATTTTTGGAGCACAGCCATTTCTTCATGGGGTGCAGTTTTTCTCAAACCAGATTTCAGGTAAGAGAAAGGTGGCCTCCTCCCGCAACCTTCCACCTACCTACATTGTGGACAAGGAGCAGACCTGGGAGGGCTTCCCTTTGCATTCTGCCACTTAGCAAAAATATCCACGCTTGCGCGCTTTTCGTGGATCCGTGGACAGAGGGACGATAGACGAGGCTGAGAATGACGGGCGCAGCATAAAGACAGCGCAAATCTGGGGAGCCGCGAGCAGGCTGCAGAGCCTGATTTTTGAGGCAGATGCTGTACCGCTCTCAGAGCCAAAGGACAAGTTCTGCCGAGGCGAAGGCATTTCACGAAGCAGCGCTCCCTGACGGCACGTACCTGGGGGCCCTCTAAGAACCGAGAGCGCGCGCAGCGGAACCCCGAACGAGCGCTTTATGTAAGCGCCCCTCGCTCCGCTCCGCGACACCCGAGGCAGCGCCAACCCCCCGGAACCCCAAGCCAGCCCGCAGTCGCTCCGGCGCCAGCCCTCCGCCCTGCCCCCCTCCGGGGTGGACACTTGAGCGGGGGCGTCCGCCGGGAGCGCCCGATCCCCCCGCGCCCCCCGGTCTCCCCGACCCCCTCGCCCCCCGCGCCTCTGCTCACCAACAGGTCTACGAGGGCGAAGCGGTGCTTTCGCTCAGCCGCGGCGGCCGGCCGGGTCCCTCGCGGCGAGGCAAAGCGTCCGCCCCGGCTCCCGGCGCCTCCCTCGCCCTTCCCCTACCCCGGCCGCCAGGCATGGCCGTGCGCGGCGCTTCCGCGGGGCGCCTCCGAGCCAAGCGGGCCAAGGGCGGGCGCGCCGGCGGAGGGGAGGGGAGGGGGGAGAGGGCGGGCGCGCGCGCTCCCTAGCTCGCTCGCCGGCGGCTCACCTTGCGGGCGGCTCCGGGGCTCTGACAGGTCTCCCGGCTCCTCCTCGGTCGCCGCTCCGGCTCCCTTCTGCCTCGGGGAAGGCTCCCGACGAGGTCCGGCGCCTTCTCGGGATTCAGCCGCTCCCCGCTCTCGCCCTCGAAGCCGAGCGGAGAGAGAAGCCGAGCCCGCCCCCAGGGGGTCCCAGAAACCTCCGCATACAGCACCTGGCGGGGAGGGGAGGCGAGGCGGGGCGGGGCGGGGGAAGGCAAGGCTCGCTGGCTGGCTGGCCCGAGGACGCCCGCTCGGGGCCTCTCGTCTCAGACGCGCCCGGCCGCCCCGCAAGCGCCCGGCCGCTCTCCGCCGAGCGCCGCGCTCCGAGGCAAATCCACGCAGCAGGTGGCCATGGCCTAGCGCCCCGCCCGCCTCCGCTCCTCGCCAGGGGAAAAAGGCGAGAGGCACGGCGGGGGAGGGGAGGCAGGAGCGGCGCGGCGCCGGGCACACGCGCCTCGACCGACCGGCCAGCCGGGAGAGGCGGGAGGGGGAAATGCTGCCTCAGCGCAGCCCCCCCCCGCCCGCTTTCCAGCTCCTCCCGCTGGGTCTCGCCCACGTCAAAACTCCGGCACGCGAGGCGGCGGCGGCGGCGGCAATTCCTCGTGGTCCCGGGCGCCGCGCTCCCCGGTAACTGTTTCCTCACCAAACCGCGACCCCCTCGCCCCCGCCGCCGCCGTTTTCCCTCTGGAGAGTACGCGCTCCCCCGCACCCGTGCGCGTCTGAGGCGGGAGGGCCGTTTGCCGCTGGAAAAACCAGCCCCCGAGATTTCTCTCAGCCTGGTTGGTATCGGGCCGCGTCTCGAAACGTGGCCTCTCCCCCACGCACCCACCGTGCGATTTTTAAAACGACTGCACTGTACCTTATCCTTTGTATCCCATTTTAGTAGAAACGCCCGAGCTCCCACCCAATGCTGGAAACCTACAGGGCAACCCTATAAATGGCTCACTGAGGCCCTTTCCGCACTAGCCTGTTATACTGCTGTTATTCCACTTTCAACCTCCTATGGAATCACGGGGTTTGCAGTTTAGGGAGGGGCCTTTGCGGAATCCAGGATTCCATAGGAGGTTGAAAGTGGCATAATAGCACTATAACTGTCTAGTGCGGAAATGCCCTGGGAGACAAATCAATAGAGTTCAACCAGTCCTTTGCCCGGCTAATACCAGCAGGTGTCTGTCCAGAAGCAGATGCCACTAGGGACAGATGGGTCTTACTCCCAGGTCTGTGCGCACAGAATTGAGGCCAGTGGTTTCCACTCTTGGGAAATACCATCCTGCCTGTCAAAAGAAGGTTCAATATGAGACCCTTCACAGCAACAGTGATTGCCATGGCAGGCATCAGACTTTAGGCCCATGGCTACTCCTTTGCTGGTCTTCCTGCAGTCATCAGAATCCACCTGTGGTAGGGGTTCTTAGCCTGCCTTCCAGGACCTCCCTGTTATGAGCTTTTACAGTTAAAATAGGAAGGAAGGAAGGAAGGAAGATAAATTTGTAAGAAATCATTCCAATCAAAAGATATTACAATCAGCCCTCCACATTCACAGATTTCTCATTTGTAGATTTGATTGTTGCTGTCTCTGCTGCCTCCCTATGTCATTTTTAATAGGGACTGCAAGCCTCGTGAGACTGAGAAACTGCAAACAAGGTTTTTATGTCCTTGGTGTGGGGCAGCAGTGGAAGTTGCAGTAAGCTACATCAGCCACCCACTTCTACCTTGGGAAGGAACCCTAGTGCCTCAAAGCGATCCATGGTGGGTTGAATATGGCAATCATACTTTTGTGTGTGTGTTAAATGTGGTTTGGGAGGGCCTAGAGTTATTCATGGTTTTTCCACTTTCACAAGAATCTTGTGCCCCTAACCCTAGCAAATGTAGAGGGATGGCTGTAATAGGAGGCTGTGTATCTACTTATTTCTCCAGTCTCTCCAAATGTGAAGACTCTTGATGAGCGACTTTAAATAAATATTTGGTGCATTTTAGGGTTTTAAATCTTATGTCTGGGTAGTCTGCAGAAACAAAACATATTTTAAGTGGGGTTGTGTAAAGAAAAAGTTAAGAACCACTGTCCTGCAGGCACATATGCTTAGTGACACTGCCTCTCCCTCTCCTTGTCCTTGTGGGCATGATAAAGCACCAGCAGTGGCACTTGCAAGGGAAGACAAGATGGTGATCTGTTCCATTCTGCATTGGATGGTTTTCATGATGTTGGGTGGGCTACCATTTGTCTTGTTTCTCAGGGAGTCTTAACATGTTAGCCAAGTTCTTTCCATACTTGACTCTCACCATAAATTCCTGTTCCGTTTGCAGCCAGTGACTAGCAGTGGGAGCAAGCAGCAGTGTCGTGACCCAGCTCTGATGGTGGAAAGCTGGTACAGTATTGGGCATGCATCCTGACCGTGTTTGGGAAGTGGATACAGGAGGGTTACCATTTAGTTATAATTGCCCTTCATCTCACCCCAAATCTGCCTGATACAAGTAAAGCTGAAATGCAGCTGTCATGCCTGGCTGCAGAACAGAGGGACCACAAGAACAGCGAGGCTCTTCAATCTACTACTGAACTCGGCTGCCTTTGGCTCCCTTCCAGCTGTCATCTACTCAGAGACTACGCCATCAGGCTACCTGAACAGTTTATATCCTAGACAGTTATGATACGAATTGTAACAGAAAAACCTGGTGCCTAAGTCTCCTTTTTTTCTCCCACCCCCCTCATTTTTTCCCCTATGTATCAAAGCTTTTCATTTATAAGCCTGACAGACAGGATCTCAGTAATCTATAGATCTGTGTAAGATATTCTAGGAATGAGGGGGGGATTATGATACAAGAGGTCCCCTTTCACCTCCCCACCAAAAACATTTCAGAAAATGATGAGACTACAGAGGAGCCTCTAGGAGTCAGTATAGTTGACAGACCCACCTCCACTGATAAGAGTGCTCTTGGAACACTGGAGAAATGTGGATATCTAGGCTTAGTGTGGGTTTTAATGATGAATCATAGAATCATTAAATCATAGAGTTGGAAGAGACCCTAGGGGTCATCGAGTCCAACCCCTTGCATGAGTTGTGCAATTTTATGGTTTGTATAATCTTTTAATGAATTTTAATGCTTTTATCGTTGAATGCTTTAACTTTATAAATTCTTTAACTGGCTTGTTAATTAACTTTTATATTTACACTTTTATCAAAGTCTTTGTACAGTTTTTTAATCTGTATTGTTTTAAAAATGTTGTTTAGGTGCTTTAAGTCCCATCATTTAAAGAAAGGCGGGATATAAATGAATAAAATCATGATCACCATCATCATCATCTTGATCCAAAATTTCCCACCCCCTTGCTGTCAAGCTCTGGGAGAGGCTGCTGCTGTTTACTGGTGAGGAAGGGAGGGAGTGGGGAGACAAGTCACAGTATGAAGAAGTGGTGGACATCAGCTCAGAGGGAAAGTGAAATGGGAGCACATTCACAGATAGAGTGCATCTTTCTATCCATTCTTCCTGGAGCTACACTTGCTGAACTGTCTCCCATCTCTCTCCCTTCCCCCCCAGTAAATAGCAGCAGTAGTAGCTCCCCAGAAGCTTCACCACTGCAAGGGGAGTTTTGGACATCACACAAAGGGCTACAAACCTCCAAACTACAAGTCTGGGTCTTTGAGCAGAAACTGCAAGCCCATCCAGCACAGTTTAAACCCATATGCACCCATCTGCCTTTCTGCTGATCATGACTCCTCTCTCTTCCCTTGATTAAATTTGATTTTGTTTCTCCTCTCTCCTTCTCCCAGTCCTGACCAGAACCTGGAAAAGTTACTTTTTGGACTACATCTCCCAGAGTCCACATCCAGTTTGCATGTTGACTAAGGGATCCTGGGCACTGTCATTCAAAACAAACAAACAAACAAACAAAAAACCTTTAAGTGTTCTGTTCCAGAAACAGATTTGACACTTCAACAACAGTCTTGGACTCAAACAGTAAGAGAAAACAGAATTCAGAGTCACTTTCTAAGAGTGAAATAATAATGAAAATAAAAAACTAAGACCATTTGAAGAAGAAGAAGAAGAAGAAGAAGAAGAAGAAGAAGAAGAAGAAGAAGAAGAAGAAGAAGAAGAAGAAGAAAGGGAAGAATATTGAACAGCGCAGTACTGAAGAAAGGAAAGAGCACTATCCAAAATTCCAGCCATTTTTAGGTCCAGCCATCTTTAGGTCAGTCACTTTGGCTCCTTCCATGATCACGAAAAAGTAACTTTTTTTTTTTACTGCAACCCCCAGAATCTGTGTGCCTGTTTTGGCTTGAGAGTGTGTCCAAAAATAACTTCCATGTTTTGGAATTTGAAAAGTAACAGGATTCAGTCCATGTCAGAGAAAAGCCTGCCCACCTCTGGTTTAATGACTCCAAGCCTCTCAGTCCAGGCATCTGGGTGAATGATGCTGTGGAGTGGGATCTGATGATTCTGGACCATTGAATCACCCTCTCCCCACTGTCAGCAGGATACTGAGTCTGATCTGACCACAGAAAAAGGCTCCCAACATTATCCTAATGCACTTTCACTGTAAAAGCTGCCCTCCCAATCTGTCGGGGGAGGGAGCATTTAAATGATCCACTGAAGTCACACAGACAAGGGGAAAACATGGTATTCACCAGAGCTTGGAATAGTTTCTCTTATAAGATGACTACAGCTTAAAAGTTCTCTAGCTAGGGTGGTTAGGGGATTCTGGAAGTTGTGACTGTGTTTTAAAAAGTCACATTTCCTATCTTTAGTCCTTAGCCAGTTGATTGCTGCATGTACACTCATGCATGTGCCAATGAGATGATTTGGACCACTACAATTAGATTTTTGCCAACTCAGATGATGTTTCAAACAGGGGTTGCCAACTGTGGTCTCCAGATGATTGGTTGATTGATTGATTGCCTAGAGCTCCTACTAGTATTAGTTTTCATAGCCAGTAGTGAGAGATAGGAGCTTCAGTTCAAAACATGTGGAAAGCCTCAGTTTCCTACCCAGAGTTGCAGCTCTTCCATTTGGTCTACAGGTCAAAATGAAAGAAGAGCATATTTAAGCCTGCAGTACTATTAGAATATATAGCAGCAATATATATTATTGGTTATAACTTCCAAAATGAAAACCATGTTTAGTTGTAGTTGTATGTTTGTATAGTTTATTTTAAAATTATGCTGCACACCTGATTTCATATGTACATAAAATTATACTTTTAATGGAAGAGCAGGTTAAACAAATTACTACTGTGACTGGATTATGCTCAAAATATTCTGCTTGTAAAGATCAGTGATATTAAATGGTCCAGTATTACAGCTGCATTTACACAGTGTTTAAATGTTTGTCCATCTGTATTTACATGGGGCGATTTATTCTACCAGGTGAGTTGCTATGTTTAGGATTTGTCAAGTCAGAAATGACTTGAAGGCACAAAGCAACAAGTTTTATTCTGCAAGTGCAATAGAGCAGAAGAAAGGGGCAATAATCATTTCAAAAGAAGCAGCACTAGCTTTACCCCTGTTTTAAGGTAAAGGAATATAGAACATTGGAAGTTGCCTTTGGACTGAAACGCCTGTTGTGGTTCACAAATAATTTCAAGGACCTCCTGGCCAGAGGTGGCAGCTGCTGCTTGCTGCCATGGTCTACTTGCCAGCTCTCTTGGAGCTGTAAGAAGAGCAAAGAGATAGGCTGTTGGGTGGGCCCAGAAGGAGAGGGCAAACAAAGGGGCAATGCTAATTAATGAAGTGGCAGCACATATATCTAGCACTGCCAGGTTAACTGTCACTGGAAGGCTCAAAACTTTAGGCTCAAAAAGTAATTAAATAATATCAAATGTTATAAATTGGGATATTAATTCATAACCACATACACTGATAATTAAAAACTGTGTACTTGAATTAATGAATATTAACTCATTATTTAAAATTCTGGTATTCCAGGCAGACATGGGGATTTACAGAGAACACCATAGAGTTTGTCACCATTGATCCTAGGAGCACATTTTGTTATTGGCACCCTCAGAGGTGCACTTTTTGTTGTTTTAAAATTATCTTCCCTCAACCTAAACCTAAACCTAAGCCTCCACCTAAACCCTAGGTGAACAGATACTTAAGGATTGTAGGAGTTCAACATGTATGGAAACTGTTAGGAAAACTTTCCTAAAGATCTCACAACCTGATCAATTTTGCCACTAATTTTATCTCTCTCGTATTTTCTATGCCCCCATTTACAGACATGAATACGGTTCACCTGCCTTTCAAATACCTCCCCACGCCCTATCAAGAAGTCCAATATGAGAAGATGAATGTTGGAGCTCAGGTTTTTCTCATTTCACTCAGTAGGACTTACTTCTGTGTAGAGTTAAAAAAAAAGTCATATAGAAAGAGGGGAAGAAAGGAATTCATCTATCTGTATCTATTGACTCCAACTTGCAAGCCTATCCAAACCTTTCACTGTGTGATCCACTGAAGATGGAGATTAGTGAAAAGCAGAATGGGAAGGGTGAAGAGATGGGAGAAAATAAAAAGCCAAGAGGAGAGGTAAAGAGTCTGATGAGATTGAAGCTGTTCGTCTGGAGCCAAAAGATTTGTTTTTTAAACTCATGCCCTCCACATACTGAGTAGATATTCAGGAGAAGGTGGATGGGTCGGAGAAACTTTCCACATATTTATCTATGCGCCCAGCACTTTGGAAAATAATAAACACTCCGAAGGATTATAATGGGTTTCAACAGGATTTACTCCTGAGTAAACATGCGGATGGTATAGGTTTAATTAAACTACAGTGCACTTGAAATAATATACAATACAAACCAGAATAAAACCAGTAGAAAACTGAAGAGAGTCACACTTTCCCCTTAAGAGAAAAACGCCAGTGTAGGGAGAACAGCAGCCTTTTAGACTTGAATTGTCTGCCACTCTGCCAGGGCGACAGCCGTTTGAGAGCTAAAGGATAAAATCAGTCCCCCACCCCACGTCATTCCATACCAGGAGTCATTTTTTGTTCTTCTTCCTTCTCCAATTGTTTCCTACGTATTCTGCTGAGTTCTGCAGCTAAGCAACAGGGATGCACTGCCACCAGTCCTAGCTTTTCTTAGGCCGCCTTGTTTTCTAAATTTGCCAGAGGAAGAGCCACCTATGCTAATGAATTCTAACCTTGCCAAGACATCTAGTGAGCTATGCTAGTTGCAGAAATATCCTAAAACCTAACAATTTACCAGTTTACTCATAGAATCATAGAGTTGAAAGAGACCCCAGGGTCATCGAGTCCAACCCCCTGCTATGCAGGAACACCCATCAAAGATTCCCAACAGATGGCCATCCAGCCTCTGCTTAAAAACCTCCAAAGAAGGAGACTCTACCATACTCTGAGGCAGCATATTCCGCTGCCAGATAGCTCTGACCATCAGGAAGTTCTTCCTGAGGTTCAAGTGGAATCTCCTTTCTTGCAGCTTGAATCCATTGCTCCTTGTCCTAGTCTCTGGAGTGGTAGAGAACAAGCCTGCTCCCTCCTCAACATGACATTCCTTCAAATATTTAAACATGACTATCATGTCCCCTCTTAACCTTCTCTTCTGCAGAATAAACATACTCAGCTCCCTAAGGCGTTCTTCAGAGGGCATGGCTTCCAGACCCTTCACCATTTTGGTTGCCCTCCTCTGTACACATTCCAGCTTGTCGACATCCTTCTTGAATTGAGGTGCCCAGAACTGGACAAAGTATTCCAAATGAGGCCTAACCAATGCAGAATAGAGTGGTAACATAACCTCCCTCGATCTAGACACCATACTCCTATTGATGCACCCAAGAATCACGTAGGCTTTCTTGGCTGCCGCGTCACACTGCTGACTCATGTTCAGCTTGTGATCTACCAAGACTCCTAGTTCCTTTTCACATGTACTGCTATCCTGAACTAACCACTTCCAACTTCTGCTGTTTCCAAGATGAGAGGCAGCTCTGAACAATATTTTCTGGGGGCATAGAAGTAGCAGGGGAAAACTATCATCTTTATATTCTGCTGGTGGATTTGGATCTGATGAAAGAACTATGAATTCATTTCTACCACTAAACCAAATTTTTGAACTGGCATGTGCTCAGAGTAGGGATGGAATATACAGTATATGGTTTCAAGACTGTCACCCCTCAAGACTCCAACCCCTTGCCACTTGCTAGACCCCCATTTATTTGAGTGGAATAGTGGAGCATGCTGCCTCAGAGTGTGGTGGAGTCACCATCTTTGGAGATTTTTAAGCAGAGGCTCGATGGCCATATGCTGGGGTGCTTTGAGTGTTTGTTCTTGCATGGCAGAATGGGGTTCGACTTGGTGGACATTGTGGTCTCTTCCAATTCTATGGTTCTATGGTTCTCTGAGTTGGTTAGAGGCCCTGGGATTAATATCTAGGCCTTGATACGTATAGTTATGTAGCCCTTATATTGATATCTTGTTTTACTATCTTATTGATTCCTTTGCAATTTGAGTGGTGGCAGTTTAGTAATGAAATAATAAATATAGTAATAACAATGACAGTAATAATGCAGTGGAAGCATGAATGCCAGTTTAGCGGGGTTTGTACAGGGGTGTGTATGTGCATGCACATATGCATGGTTACCTTACAACCTTATTTCAGGTCTTGCATGCATATTGTAAACTACTACCTTATTGATTTCTACCTTATGGATGAAAAGAAACCACCAACAGCACCAATGCTGCTTCAGTGTTAGTAACAGTGGCAGTGTAGTGGGATTTGTGCAGCGGTGTGTGTTATGTGTGCACGTTTGTATGTATGCATGTATACTTTACTACTTTATTGATTAACTACCTTATTGATTTAAAACACCACCACCAACAATGATAATCTGCAGTGGTAGCATTAGTAGCAGTTTAGTGGGACTTGTGCAGGTGTGGGTGTGCATGCATGCAGACCTTCATGCCTTATTGATTCCTTAGAGTTTGAATGTATGTGCATGTTTCATGCATGTGTGTTTGTGCGCATGTGTGCAGGTGCACACACATGCATGTAGATGTGGTTATGTTTATGTATGTGTATAAATGGCACAACATACTTCGGAGTTATTTTCATTTTTGCTTCTGACACAATAACTTAGACTGCCAGGTTAAATTACAGTGGAGTCCACATGATGAGCAGGAGATGATAAGAGAAAAGCCCCTGAAAAAAGTGTTTCAACTAAGTGTCTTCCCCCAGTTATTTCACCTTCATCTACAAATGAAGTGGGATATAACTTTAGCTCCAGCCTTAGGGCAGGTGGCAGCTTTAGAGAGGGCCCTATCACTGCTGATTACAACCTCCTGGGGCTCCGCGCCATCTGGGAAACACACCAGGACATAGTGGATAGTTACTAATGAGATTTTTGACTGTTGGCAGCTCTTTGGGAACAAATGATATGGGACCAAAGGCTGATGCTGCCAGAAGCAACATTTTGGAGGAGGCAGTGGCCTAATCAGCCCAATGGAGCTGTCCTCTGCCTTAAGGTACCCAGGCAGGACAGCATGGACCAGGTGAGTCTGGCAATGCAGTTTACAATCCACAGGGCTTAGAAACATGGCCTTGGGGAGAAACTTGGGTGAACTGGGGACTTCTCTGTATGGGAGGGAGGACAATATCATATTAGATTGTAACCACAGAACAGTAGGCTTATCTGTTAACTACTCTATAGGGAATGAGAGAAAAAAGTGAGAGAGGAGCCCAATGATTAGAAATAGGGAAACCTCGGAAAGAGTGGGTAGATCAGATATGAGCCAAAACCTAGCTCCTGGCTTTTCTTGTTTATGCCGTGGTCATAGTAAGAGTGGAAAGTTGGCATGCTCTAAATCCAAGTTAGTACATTGACATTATTTACCACTACCAAAGTAGTCTACCAATGTAGACTTAGTGGAATCTGCATAGATTAATCTTTTCGTGTAAGGCTGTAATCATCCCCTCCCTTTCCAAGGATCTGTTGCAAGCCCAGCTATGTATGCAGACTAAATGACCCATCTCACAGTGGACCTATGGTTAATAGGACACCAACAGCAGGAGACCAGGTGGGGAAGCCTACACATATCTCACAACAGCTTCTTCGTTATTGGGAATTTGGTTTACAAGGGATTCTGTTCACATTACCCACACAAATTAGAGAAGAACAGGTTGCTTACCTGTAACTGTGGTTCTTCAAGTGGTCATCTGTGAACTCACACAAATGGGTTTCACACCTGCACAGAAACAGCCTTCGGAACCTTCTTGAGCCCGCCATTGGCATTTTGGCGGTTGACCCCTTCCCCATCCCCTGAGAGTATATAAGCCCCCGCCCACTGTAACGGTCAGTTCCATCACTGCGCGTGTAGCAGCAGTGGAACCGAAATGTGCAGCAGGACGTGTGTATGGAGGAGGGAAGGGTTGTGTGAGTTCACAGATGATCACTCAAAGAACCACAGTTACAGATAAGCAACCTGATCTTCTTCGTGGTCACTGTGACTCACACAAATGGGAGACGAGCAAGCTGTCATAGAAGAAGATAGGTATGTTATGCTGCTGTAACTAATCTTGTGTTTTCCCTTTTCTTTCTTCTTGTTTTTTTTTGTGTGTAAAACTCATCACCAGCATATAAAAGATAATAAAGAAACGTTTATTAAGTAACAGACAACACTGTCATCTCTTGTCCAACAGAAGAAAACAAAACAGCTCTCCCAAATCCTGCATCACTCCTAGACCTGTTCTCCACTCTATAATGACTAATAAATGTAAGCGGTTGGGACCAGGTAGCTGCTTTACAAATCCCATGCAATGGTATACCATGTAGAAAGGCTGTGGAAACTGCCATAGATCTCATGGAGTGAGCTCACACAGAATCAGGGAGTTTCTTTTTTGCTAACTCATAATATAACTTAATAGTAGACACTACCCATTTTGATAACCTTTGAGGTGAAACTGGGTTGCCTTGTTATTGATAGCAAACAACAATTTATTTGATTTCCTAACTGAAGAAATGCTTTGAACATAAAAGGCCAATGCTCTTCTAACATCCAAACAACTTAGGGTTTTTTTCCATTTCTGACCCAGGATTCTGCATAAAAGCAGGTAACACTATGTCTTGGTTGAGATGGAAATATGATACCACTTTTGGCAAGAAATTTATATTGGATCTTAGCACCACCTTATCTTTGTGAAATCTAAAATATGGAGGATCAACCCTGAGCACACATAGTGCGCTAGCCCTCCTGGCTAAAGTTATCACAATCAAAAATGCAGTTTTCCAAGACAATAAATGCATATCACAAGTGGCCATAGGCTCAAAGGCCTTAGCAGCTAATTGTTTCAAGACCAAATTTAAGTTCCATCCTGGTACAGGTGGTTGAACTGGAGGGTGTAAATTCTTATAACTTTGAACCTCTTAATCAGGGGGTCCAAGAAACAGGATGGTTTACCCTGTTTTTGAAAATTACAAGAAGTTGCAGCCAAATAACATTTTATTGATGATAAAGATAGCCCTTGAGTTGACAATTCTGCACAAAGGGAAAGAACATGTACATTATTACAACCTGTAGGAGTAATTCCATTATGTTTCAAATAACTACAGAATTTACCCCCATTTATACGCATAGGACTTCAGTGTCGAAGCCTTATGTGCAGCCAGTACAATTTGCCTAACAGCATCAGCTAAGTTCTCCACTATAGCAGATTCCATGCCATCAGCCAAAGCGTTTGAACATCGGGGTGGAAGACGGTACTGTTGTGAATGCTGAGAAGGTCTTGTCTGCACGGCAGGATTCGATACCGTTCTTGAGACATCTGGAGACGAGTTGCAAACCATGGTTGCCTTGGCCACCATGGTGTCAGCAGCATCGCCTTTACTTTGTCCTGACGAATTTTGGCAATAACCTTCGTTATCAGGGGAAATGGAGGAAATGCATATACTGTTGGTCCCATCCAATTGAACAGAAAGGCATCTCCGAGAATCTGATGTCCTTTTGAGTACTGGGAACAATACAGTTTGCATTGGCTGTTCAGTCCGGATGCAAAGAACACTTCCTGGATTACTTCTTTGTTGACCATCCACTTGTGACACGACCACGGTATTCTGCTGAGTGTATCTTTCCGTACAATCTGTTCTCCTGCCAGATCAACAGCTGATGTAAGAATCTTTCTTGCTAGGCACCAGTCCCATAATTGGATTGCTAGATTCAACAACATGTGCAATCAAGTTCCACCTTGCTTGTTTATGTAGTACATTACTGTTGTATTGTCTGTTACAATTTGAATTGACTTCCTTGGCAGATAGTGCTGAAAAGTTCGGAGTGCTTTCATAACTGCCATGAACTCTAAGATGCTGATATGCAGGTTCCTTTCTAGTCCTATCCATAAACCTCTTATCGTGAGGCCTCCTAGATGAGCACCTCAACCTTTCAGTGATGCATCTGTTGTCACTGAAACTGACAGTGGTGGTGATAGGAATAGCATTCCTCTTAATACATTATCTGGGTTTCTCCACCAGTCCAGAAAGCAGAGAACAACCCTCGGTACCATGAGGTACTTGAGCTGATGGTCCCGAAGAAGATTGAATCTCCATATCAACCACTGTTGCAGTGACCTCATCCTTAATTTGGCATATGGTGTGACGAGTGTAGTTGATGCCATCAGTCCTAGTGCAACCTGTATTGCTTTTGCTTGGAATCTCCGAGATCATTGTATTCTTGTCATGCATTCTAAAATCTTCTTCCACCTGTTGTGTAGTAGAAATGCCTTTTGTAGTTGTGAATCCAGTACCACCCCTAGGTATTTGATCCTCTTTGTTGGTATCAAATTTGACTTTTTGTAATTTATCGTTAAACCTAACTTCTGTAGGTTGATTGTGGTTCTGAGGTTTACAGATAGCTGCTTTTGGGATGGTGCCACTATTAACCAGTCGTCGATGTAAGGAAACACAACGATACCCTCCTGACGAAGGAAAGTCGTCACTACAGACATGCATTTCATGAAGACTCTGGGAGCTGTATTTATGCCGAATAGTAGAACACGAAAGCGATAAGCCTTTCTGCCAACGGTGAAGGCCAGGAATAATTTGTGCTCCGGTATTATTGCAATATGGAAATATGCATCTTTTAGATCTAAGGCTGCAAACCAATCTTCTCTTTTTAACAGTGGTAGGATACCAGTCAGAGTTACCATTCTGAATCGTTTTGGTCAGCTATAATACTTGACACCTCTTAGGTCTAATATTGGTCGGTGTCCTCCATCTTCTTTCTTCACCAAAAAGTACCTTGAAGAGAAGCTTCTTTTCAGCTGTGTTGTGGTTATTTCTATTTTTGAAGTAATGTTGCTATTTCCTCTTCCAATTCTGGAGAGGGTATAGTGCTCTGAATTTGACCTGTAGGAGGTAAATGGTAAAACTCTATGTCATATCCATGTTCTATGATATCTAGGACCAAGAGTCTGTTGTGATCAATGACCAAACAGTCACGTAGTCCTTTAGTCTTTCCTCACACGGGGGTTGAAGAGAAGCACTTGGTTCTTCGTTGGTATGTCGTTTGACAACAAAATTTCTGTCCAAGGTAATGTCTTGTCCATGTTGGTGACTAATACTTGTCAGGAAGGTATCATGGCACTGGTTGTCAAACCCTATGTTTGTTCTGATCTGACTGATGTTTCTTATACTGAGGTTGTTTGTATTTTGAGGATGGTAACTTTCTCGTTGAGGGATGTTGAGGTGTATTTTGTCTAGTCTGAGGTGGAGTTGGGCTCAGAGTTCTCCTTGGGAATGGCTGGTATCGACAATATTGATATCTCTGTGAATATGTCGATGTCGAAAACTCATATTTCTTTGCCATCAATCGCATCTTCTGAGCATGCTCTAGCTTTTTGTCAGTACTGGCATTGAATAACCCCAATGAATCAAATGGCAAATCTTCAATCATTGATTTAGTCTGTTGGGATAGTCCTGATGAACGAAGCCACTCATGTCGCCTTATTGCTATAGCACCAGCTACGGCTTTGCTACTGCAATCAGTGATATGTTTTGCTGTAGTAATTTGTTGTGATGACAAGCAATAGGCTTCTCTGTACAGAGCAGTAGCAGTTTTCTTCTCTTCATTGTGGAGCATGTCAAGATATGATTTGATTCTGCTCCAAAGAAATTGTTGATACCCATAAAGGTGGCATAGTTTGAAATTCTGAACAATAAAGCTGCATTAGAGTAGGATTTTCTGCCTGTATTGTCTCACTTTTTCCCCTCTCGATCAGCAGGAACAGCATGCAGTCTTTGCAATTGTCTTGCAATTCAGTTATATGCAATTGTCTTGCAATTCAGTTATATTCAGTTAACTACAGAATTCAGTTTAGGATGTTAAACCCACCAGTCTTTCTCAATCTCGACAAGACAATACAGAGATTCAAGTTTTTCGGACGTCAACGGTACCGTTGATGGCATCGACCACAACTTTTTCACTGTTTGAGATAGGTATAGAAGTGGTGCAATTATTGCCAGTACTGGAGCACAGTCGTGCAAATCCTGGAAAATTGGGTCTTTCAGATCCTCTCTATGATCTTCAGTTTGTAAAGTCCTAGTCATTCTAAGAACCAGATCCGAAAAGCTCGAACATCATCAGTAGGTGATATTCTCTTGGCAGTAGAGACAAAATTTGTCTCAAAATTCTCTAATCCATGAAATGTTCTTGATGATGTCGATGATGCTATTGATGGTGATAGAATCCAATGGCCATGAGAAGACCTAAGTGTAGAGTCTTTCATGCGACTTTTTGAGACATACTCTTGGTGGTTATCTCCTGTGATACAATCTCGTTTAGAAGACTTAGCTATTTGCACTGAAGATGCTATCACCCGCTGGCACGGAGGTGTCATAAATGTGACAAAGAATAAGTGAAATGACAGTATTGATCTTCAGAGCCCTCTCAATATCGTCCATAGCAATCTAGGTTTTCCAAATAGGAAGAAATGTCCCTGGAGTCAACTGAGATATCATCACAGTACTGAGATGTTGATCTCTCTTTATAGCTCCAGTATTGATAGGATGACCTGCTGATTCATCAAGACCTTCAGTAACCAGACCTTGGTGGAGAAAGTGGAGTCCGGCAGCATACCTAGACCTGCTCGCTTGGAGATCTTCTCCGTATTGAAGCTCTTTTGCCAAGGGACAGCATTTGTTGATGTGGAGCCGACCCAATTGATATCTGAGGGGAAGCTTCAATTATCTCCCCTTCTGATCTAATGCATACTTCCTCGATCTCTTCAGAGGGTATGCTATCTTGATTCCCATGTTGCTGTGGGGGCCACACTTCTACTGAAGTGGTTTCTTGGGTTACAGCCGTCCAAGTCGGAGAACAAGATGGTGTTTGAGGCTTGTCCTTCTTTCTATGCTTCTTAAATGTCTCTGTCGAAGCAGAATCCTTAACTTTCATTTTCCTGTTCTTCTTCTTTCTTGGCAGTTTCATACTAGGTGGAGGAGAGGAATGATCTCGGCGGTCAGACGTATGACTCGTTGAAGCTGAGGGAACTGGTTCTCAAGATCTAGATGTAGAACGAGACCTCAGTCTTAACAACGGTACTGAAACATTACATCGAGATGTGGATGAAGAATTCGAATGGGCCATTTTCAATGTCTGGTTGGTAGACTTAGCCTATTGTACTGGCTCTGAGGCAGTTAATGCATTTTCCCACAACAAGGCCTTCAATCGAGCAGCCCTATTGTGTCGAGTCTGAGGTGTAAATAACTGACAATGGCTGCAGGCACCCACGTTGTGGCCGTCACCCAAACAAAGGAGGCACTTAAGAGCGGCTGTCCTTATCTGGTATCTTTCCTCCACAGGTTATGCAATGTTTAAGCACAGCTGTTGCCATACAACTTGCCAAACAAACACAATCCAAAAGAATAATCTGTATACCAATAATCTAATTTCAATTTCCGAGTAGCAACCAGTCCAAAACACCAGAGAAAAAAGGGAATAACCCATATCCAAAGCGTGCAAGTATTGAGAAATGCTCCTACACGCTGCTAACACAGTGGATAAAAAAGAACTGACCATTACAGCGGGTGGGGGCTTATATATACTCAGGGGATGGGGGGGCAACTGCCAAAATGCCAATGGTAGGCTCAAGAAGGTTCTGAAGGCTGTTTCTGCATAGGTGCGAAACCCATTTGTGTGAGTCACAAACACCATGAAGAAGAATGAGTGTTCCAGTTGTAGTGGCCCTCAATCATTTTGGAAAAGAATTCCCCAGTGAGGTAACAATAGGAACCAGCACTTAAAATGCAAAGGGCAAGGATCTTGATAGTCACTTTCTAGAGGTGCTCAATCCAGTTTGGTTAGACATGCTAGTTCCATAGTGCATATCTATTAGGAACTTTCAGATCCTGATAAAGTATGTGATGGATTCAAGTCCAGCTTTACTGCCCTTTTGCAGATTTCCACACCACCTCCTTTTTGTTTATGGTTATTAAAAACCAGTTAAACATCTGGAATTAACAAGTAGATGGTAGATAGACAAGGAAGTTCACAAGGAAAGAGGTTATCAGAAACTGTGGCTTAGAAGCAGAACTGCTGAATGGTGACATTAAGTTGGCCTTTTGCTCTCTCCTAATTCACACCAAACATTTTTAACTACTGGGCTTCTCACAGGATGGTGGCTTCTACATGGACCAGGCACCCCTAGGAAGGTGTTTGGCCTTTTGTTCTGCTTTTAGAAAATTCAGTGCATTGTCCACCTACCTTACCTGCTTGGGTATACAAACTGACATCATTAACAATACTGCCATCTCATAAATGGAAAATGATAGGAACTAAAGAAAGTCATGTACAAGAATTGCAGGAAATAGTTGGTTGTCTTAATTTTACATGGCCCTAGTGGGGCCCTCCTGAATTGTTTTTGTAATGTGATACCAGGGTTGCATAAACTCACCATAAACTCAGGGTTATAGCTGATACAAGGGCCAACATGGAGGTTCAGAGTGAGTTTCTACTCCATTTTAATGGAGCTGCAGAGGATCTTCACACATCAGTTTACTTTACAGGGAAATGGTGTCAGGGTTTGTTTGTTTGTTTGTTTATTTTGGTGTCAGTCATGTGAGGTAGCTCTTGAAATTTTTCCAAATATGGTGACAGTTTGATTATGAGTTGCTGAATCAACAATTTGTCAATCCATTCTCAGTTACACTATGATCCTGGTCAGTGTGACTAATTTACTCATCTCTAGATCCCTTAATTCCATGTACCTGGTCCAAGCCTTCATGGTAGAGGCCTCCAGTTTAATGTCTTGCCCATTACGGGACATACACCTGGAGTAAAGCAACTACTTTACTCCAGGTTTATGTCCCATACAACTGTTCACAATCAGATGAAATAGTTTCATCAGCTGGCTCTGATGGTCCAATCAGTATCACAGCAGTTTTCAGCAGGACTGAAGCTGCTTGCCAGAGTGAGGACATGAGAAATGTTGCTGGTATGGATCTTTCCCACCAGCAGTTGGAGCTTTCAAACATCTTGCTCCAGATACAGACCTCAGTCCTGTGGAGCCTTGGAGGGGTGAGGTTGTCTGAGTCATTAGTCTCTCTGAGGGCTGCAAGGCAGTTTGAGTTATTTTGGTTGTCTAACAGGATGTAGGTGTTGTGGCCTATCCATGCTGACCTAATATTGCAGTATTGTACTTCTTTGAGGGATGGGGCTCTGAGTCAGCAGTCTATCAAGACTAGGCTGCCAGCATTAGCTTTTGCTGCTAAAGCTCAGGGGTATGAGGGTACCATCTGTAACTTCTGGAAGGGTAGACCAGGGAAAGAGAGCAGATTGCTGATGGGGGTTAGACCTGGGTTCTTTTTTCCCATGCTGACTTTTTGCTCCTTAGCAAGTACCAGTTTTCAACTGTCACCCCAATGGTCTTGCAGAGCTTCAGCCTGCAAGGGGTTCAGTTTCACACCCGTTTCTTCTGGATTGGTGCTAACTCTACAGATTTTGTAATGGGCTTAGGCTCAGATTCTTGGGTGCTAGAGATCATCTGGTGTGAAGATGTACATGCATCCTCTTAGGTTTAGAATGCTTTACGAAATTCTAAGGTTGTTCTTTGTCCTATCTATTAGTTCTTAGGTGCTGTTTAGCAAGACGATAGGTCCTCCTCTAAGGCCATAGTATGGTTTATTGGTTGGTGCATCAGACCTGAAGTTCCCATTTTGGGGCTCAACTGTGGCTGAGTGATGTTGCCACTTGAGAGAAATGGCCTCCAGTGCAGTAGTTTGTTGCTTCTTCCATTTGAGGAGTGCACTGGGCCTTCTCTACATGTTTCAGTGTGTTCAGACCTGTCTTCTGACAGGTCATTCCATGCTCTAGGGGCAGCTGCCAAAAAAAGTCCTGTGGGTGACTGTTGCTAGTCTAGTCCTGGCTGGTTTAAGTAAATAGCTGCCAGAATTATATGGGGCAGATTGTATGGGAGGAGGTGATCCTGCAGGTAACTTGGACCCCAACCATGTACAACTTTAAAGGCAATAACTTTGCCCAGAAATTAATTGGTAGCCAGTGGAATGATTTTAATATCAGTATCTCACTCCTTGATGCACTTGTATCCAATCTGGCTGTCATATTTTGGACCAGTTGGATTTTCCAAACTCGATACAAAGGTAGCCCAATGCATAGCACATTGCAGAAGTCCAACCTTGAGGTTACCAGTGCATGCACTATCATTTTTCGGTCTTCCAGTTCTACGAAGGGGCACTGGAAAGCATACCAAATACTTGTTACTAAAGGTGTAAAAGCCTGTGTCTAGTCCAAATGTGTCACTGGTAGTAGCTGTATATGGTTTGATATGGTTTAATTGGCAAAATACAATTTAATTGGCAAGATATATTAATTAGCTCGATATGAAATGTACCCTGATGTGACTGGAAAGCCAAACTGGACAAGAGGAAGACACTGGCTGAACACATGCACTACAAAGGTAGGTCAGAGATCTCTTCTAGGTGTAGCCAGATCATAGGAAATCACCACATAGCTGCAAAGGTGATAGGCTTAAGCTAAGCTATAATAGCTCTGCTATCAGATAATAGTGACTAATTGTTTCAACTTTTCTTCCCACCAAACTGGAAGTTTTCCCCATTATTCTCAAGCCTGTCCAACCGTTACAGAGCTATCATGATGTCTATTAAGTCTATGTCACCTAACATTAAGACCATCAACTCATTCTGGACCCCATTGTAGCTGTTGCAAACTCCTTTGTTTAGTCGGCCAGAAAGCCATTAACACCCATGCCCTCCAGGTAGAAATTGGGTATAAAAATCCTCAGCTTTGAGCAGTCAGATACTGAAAGTCACTATGTCACTTTGAACCCCAATTTATACTGCCCTTAGATGCAGGTCTAAGTCACATCACTGTTTCTTCACTACATTTCTGGATTGGTAATTATCACCCAAACCCTGAAAATTTGCTATCAGCCTTTCCTCCCTTTTCTTCAGATAGCTCTTGTGTGAATGTGTAATTCTTTGACTCTTGTGCAGGTGTGTGATTAAATTCCCTTCAACAAACACATTTTAGTTTACTTTGGAATCTCTGGCTGGTTTTCCTGTGAAGACCCCCTAATCATACGTGGAAAGATCACTAAGTTACACTGTCTCTCACAGCCCTTCTAATTAATTCCCCATTTTTGCATGGAGGTGTGGGTAATGCCTGAGGACCTCAAGGGTCACCCAGCTTTTGGGGGAATATCACCTTCAGCACCTAAAGAAATGTGTGTTGTTACTTGCAGTAATTCCTCCAATAAAGACACTTCTGTTCACATTCTGAGTGTTTCTTGGGAAGCAAGTTTACCAGCTCATGACAATCATCCACAGAAGTCTCAACTCCACATCCTGCTCTGGAGCCAGTTTGAAATGAGTCAAGGAAGTACATGTCATCCAAGACCACCTGGAACTGGAAGTCACCTGCCTTCTTGATCACCTTGCCAAAAAAAAGGAAGATAAGATACTGGTCTATAATTATTAAGATCCAGGGGGGCCAGGGAGGGCTTTTTCCAAAGTGGCCTAACCACTGCCTCTTTTAAACAGGTGTTAAAGGTCCCCTTCCTGAGACATATATTAATAATATGTTGTACTTGAAGTCTAATTGCATCTCCTCCCTAGACACCAGCCAAGATGGACAAAGATCAAGAAAACCTCATGATTTCTGTTCCAAATAATGGTATCTAAGTTGGCTCTGAAGTGAGAGATTTTATCTGTGAAATGGTCATCACAGCCAGCTAAAGCTGGGTTCAGGGGGGAAAGTGCCTGGGTTAGACCTTTCAGCACCCTGAATAGGTCAGCTGGATGTGAATTTGCAGATGCAATACGTGCAGAGAAGAAAGCTTTCTTTGTGGTACATACTGTAACTATAAGAACAAAGATGCTCTCTATATCATGTCTTGCCACATATAAGTTGAGTTTTCTGCCATCTGTGCTCTAGTTGTCCTCATTTAAACTGAGGGTCTCTGTATATCGAGGAGTCTGTTTACTAACAGATCAGAGAAGGCATTCGAGGGTAACTGTGACAACAGCCCTGGTTAGATTTTGATTCCATTTATTAACCAGAGCTTCAATAGGATTGTCAGTGTCACCAGCCCTAAAACCCTCTAACATTTCCTGGAATCTCAAAAGTTCCATTAGCCTTTGAGGGCAGACCATTTTAACAGCCATTCACCCCTGCAAAGGCAGGCTGTAGCTGTGATGCTAGCTGTTGAAATCACCCAGAAACAAAAGTCTGGGAAACTTCCAACAAGAGCTCCAAGACCAGTCCGTGAGCTCAGCCAAAGAATGTGCTATGTTACTGGCCCATGCATTCCCCAGATTTGATATGGTTTAATTGGTGAAATATGATTTAATTGGCAAATATATTAATTGGCAGTTATATAAAATGGTCCCTGATGTGACTGTAAGGCCAAGCTGGACAGAGGAAAAACACTGGCTGAACACGTGGATTGCAAAGTAAGTCAGAGATCTCCTCTAGGCATAGCCTAATCATAGGAAGTCACCAGGTAACTGCAGAGATAATAGGCTTAAGCTAAGCTATAATGATTCTGCTGTTGGACAATAGTGACAAGGGAAGTTCCCACCAAACCACTGACTGTCTCAACCCTTCTCCCCACTGACTTGTGCATTTCTGTCATTGTCCACACACCTATCCAGCATTACAGAGCTATCATGACAGTCATTAACTCTTTGTCACCTAACACTATGATTGTTACCTAAGATCTGGACCTCATCGCTTGCTCTACAATCTCCATTGTTTATTTGGCCAGAGAGCCATTAATGTTCTTGCCCTCCAGCCACATTTTGGATATAAAAATTCCCTCTTTTGACCAGTTACCTCACAGTATCTTGCTTGCTGAATGCCACACTGTCACTCTGATTTACGAACAAGTACTGTCGTTCAGCACAAGTCTTAGTCACATTGCTGTTTATTCACTGCTCTCTGGATCGGTAAATATTGCCCTCATCTCCCTTAAATTTCTTGATCAACAATCTTTCCTCCCTTTTCCTTTGGTCAGCCTTGTGTGAGTGCATGAGTGTGGATTGTGTGTGTGTGATTGAATTATCTTAATAAAACACATTTTAGTTTACTTTTGGAATCTCCATCTGGTTTTCCCCTACGTGAGACCCATAAACATTGGTGGAAGATCTCAGTAGATTACTCCCTCCTTCTTGCAGGCCTCCCACTTTGAGCTGAATAATTCCTCACAGTCACATGCAGATACTGGCAGCATGAGTCCACTCCTAAGTCACCCACATTTTGGAGTAACAGCTAGGCAGTGGGGTTGAATAGAATCCCCGATCTATCCCTGGTTTTCAGATTCAGGTATACACACTCAATGTTGTTTAGGTCCCTAATATTCTGGTCAAATAAAGATTCAGCTCTGCCCCCACACCTGCCAATGTTCTCTTACCTGCTTACTAACACAGCACCCAGCTGGGAGAGCCTGAGCCTGTGTTGGGCCACTGTCATCACCCAGCCAACCTTCTGTGAAGCTTGCCTGGTCAGCTTCCTCAACCTTGAGGAGATCATAAATTATATGTGTTTTATTTTTAACTGACCTGGTATTACATAAGAGTAAGGTGAGGTTTTGTAGGTGGCCTGGCTTACTCCCCAAATTCCCAAGGCTGGCAGGGTGACTGGAAGGTAAGATAGGTATTAAACATCTCTCTCTCCTTCTATAAGAACACGTGACCCTGCCATCACCGTACCTCCCTCTGCCCTGTACAACTCATATTGCCACCCCAGTTTCCCTATTCAACTCTTTAAAACCAGAAAACAACACAAGAGCACTTAACACAGTGCTACCAATCAGTGGGAATGGTTCCTAGTAGAGATGGGCCAACTGAATCCTTGAATCCTCGAATTCTGGGTAAGGATTTGAGATTCCCAAATCCAAATCCCGGTGCCAAAATAGGTAAACCAAATCTTTCAATTCTGCCAACCAAATAGATTGTTGGAGACCGGTACACTTGAAAACCAGAGAGACCGGGACTCCTGAAAACCTGGGAGACTGAGATGCCTGAAAACCTTGAAGACCACACATACAAGTGAAGATAGTAAGTAGGTGAGTTTTTCCCTTGGAGTAATAATGGCCTTTACTAACAATTTCAGAAATTACATCTGGCATTGTATTCTAAGATATTTAAATTGAACATTCAATATTTAAGTTCAGCACTTGACTGGAAGGTACAGGCCTGAAATTTCAAGGACAGCTGAAAGATTCCTTTGCATAGCTCCCTTGCAAAGCTCTTTCATACACAATTCTGGGGTTTGTACTTTTACAAGGTGTCGTAGCCTTCTCTGCCAAAGTGTGCTGGTGCAGCATCAAACTACAAACCCATGATACCATAAGGAGCTATGCAGAGAAAATCCAGTTTTGACATGGATTAGCTCTGTACTATAGTATGTGGCCCTGTTTACACAGGCAGGAAAATGTGAGATTAATCCACGTTTTCCTGCCTGTGTAGAAGGGCGTTCATGTCATTTTTCAATCTGAGGAGATCCTGAGGCAAAACTATGACAATTGTCCTGGCCAGATTTCTTCTTCAGAGGGAGGTTTGCCTTTGCCTAGGCTTTTGCTAAGGCTGAGAGACTGTGTCTTGCTCAAGATTATCCTTCTTTCCCTTGCTTTTTAAACCCCCTTTAAAAAAAGGATTCGAAAGATTTGAGATTCATAAGATTCGTGGATTCCCAGAACCTTCCAGGGATTCGGATCCAGATTCGGAAAATTTTGGATTCATCCCATCCCTAGTTCCTTGTCAACGGGGCTGATTAGCTGGTGAGTCCAGCAGATCCCTGCTCATACTAGGATGATGCCTTGTAGACAATGAGATGGTTCTGGTTGGTATTCCCACCAGCAGCCAGTCTTTTAGCTGGCACTCCCACTACCTGCTGACTCATCAGCCCCACAAGAGTTGGTTTCTACACAGATTAATGTAGTTCTTCCTATCATTCTCTGGCAGAGTAACTCACCCTTACACCACCCTTGAAGTGGCTTGGGCCTAGTCCTGCAGGGGAGTAGCTGTTCATCTCTCAGCTGGCATGCAGCAGCTGTCCCAGAGGGATGGTAGCAGGGATGGAAATGCTGTCTGCTCTTGGTATGCTGGTGCAGCATCCACTCTAGATGCCACGAGGGCATGTATCTCACACACACATCCCGCTAGTGTCATGAGGTTTGGTTAAGTACTGAAGATGCTAAGTGATATAATGTTAGGAATGTAAAAATTTTCCCAGTTGGGACAAATAATGAATTAGTGCTAATTATACAACAGGTGGAAGTGATGAAGGACAGGAATGCTTTAAAAGCTTTCAGAGCCAATCAAGGAGCTAACAACCAACCCCCAAAACAAAACAGGAAAATGATTATGAGTACTGTTTCTCTAAAGCCAGAGAAAGGAAAGGTATACACATAAAACAAAACACATATACAAATCCTGTCAAAGTATGATTATCTATGAATTTGCCACAGTTCAGCGTGCAATTCAGAATTTATCCCACTCAGTATGAACCAAACAGAGAATGTCTTATTATGACAGTTTTCTGCCTCCTCAGAAGATTATGGTAACCTCTCATGAACCAAAGACATGCATTTTAAAAGTGACAGTGAATCTGTATTCATATTAGAGCAGGTGCTATCAGACTTGCCCGATGACACCAAAGTTGGGATCCCCAAGCTTCTACTTGGACTGCTGCTGCAATTCTCTCAGTCTAGATAGAATTTTACCTGGAGTGAGAAGCTCAAAATGATCCAACACCTATTCAAGCAGTCTGTATCTATGTCTAATGACTTTATGAGGCAGAACAGAAATGAAGAATCATAGATTTGGAAGGCATTGCAAGGGATATCTATTCTAACTCCCAGCAAGGCAGGAATACACAACTCACTTCTGTTAAAGACCACTAAAAAAAGGAGAATCCACCACCCGCTGTGGCAATCTTTTCCACTGTTGAAGAGATCTCACAGTAAATAAGTTCTTCCTAATGTTTAGGCAGAATCACTTGGAGGAGCCAGCTGCAACGGCAGAAGCAGGCTGATATTCCTTCTCCTGGAGCATAGAATAATAAAACCCCCGAAGAATCCCTTCTAAATGAAAAAAAGACTGTGAGTAATTAAGGAAAAATAATGTGGGAAGGAATGTAAGATAAGACAACAGATCAGTTTTGATTCTTCTCCAACTCCAAAAGACTCTATCTAAATTGGAAATAGTTGTTAATGAAGCGGGAGTAAAGCTATTTTCGGTTTCGTTGCCAGAGACACTTATGTTGTATAAGCAAAAGGGGAAAAAAATTTATAAACAACCCACTTGGAAATGACTAAAAGCAACAGATAAAACACTTAATCGTCTAGTTAGAGATTTTGAAAAAATAAACTTTAAAAGAAAGAAGAAACAAAAATACGGAGCAAAAACAGAAACTGAATGGATCTAATGAAGAAATGAAAGCTTTTATACAGAAACTTAGAGTCTAATCAAGCTCTTGTAACTACATTAACTTCTAATATAAGAGGAGAAATGAATGAGATGTATAAAAATATTTCAAAAGAAATAAAAGAATTGGACAGTAAGGTGGATGGTATAAAAAAAAATCCAAGTTGATCAGCAGACAAAAATAATAAAACATGATGACAGGTTTTCCCCAGCTGGAGAGGCAGATCACACAGTTGCGGGATCAAAATCGATGAAATAATGTGAGAATTCGTGGTTTTGCAGAGCTGCCACATGAAACTGTAAAATCCTTGAAAGAAGAAGTTCTAAAATGGCTAAAAAGTATTGTCCCTGAGATTATATGGGAACAACAGGATATAGAGAGGATTCATTGCGTAATAGCTACGAAAAGAGGAATAACTCCCAGAGAGATTGTTATGAGAGTGGCAAACTTCAAAAAAAAGGATGAGTTGATGAAAGCTATCAGAAAATGTCTAGGACCATTGAAGTATGGAGAGAATACAGTGGAAATATGTAATGATTTATGCCAGGAAACAATAAATTGGAGGAGAGAAATTAAACCTTGTATCATAGTTCTACAGAGAGCTGGAATAAGATACAGTTGGGGATATCCCATTTTTCTGAAATTTCAATGGGCTGGCAAATATTACAGAATAAATTCTCTTGAACAAGGATTGCAACTTTTGAGAAATTTGAAATTGATGCAGCAAGATGAAAAGGAAGATAGCAAAATTATAAATGGGAGAAACTTAGAGGAAGGAGCAGTTGGAGGAGCAGAAGAAAGAGCAGTGGGAGGAGCAACTGGAGGAGATGAGAAGGAAATCCCGGGAGAAAAAGAAAGGACAGATGTAGAGGAGGACTGGAGGAAACATCATGATATAACAGAAGAAGAAGAAAGAGAATGATACAGAGTAGGAGAAGGGTTGATGACTAATGATTAGAATATATCTTTATAGTTTGTATATGGATAGAGATAGATATATGTATATATAAAGTAAAAGGATAGAGAGAAGGAAGGGAGGGGGGAAGAGGGGGGGGAAGAAAAAAATATGGGGAAGAAAAATAATTGGAAGAAGGTATTAGTCTCTATGCCTGGAGTTGGTATACTTTACCCCCCCGCCAAAGACCATTAGTGGTCGTGGCAAAGCAAGAATGCTTTGGAGGGGGGGGGGGGACAAATGTATGTGTGGGTAGGGGGAGGGATAAATGGGGAGGGAGGAAGGGGAAGGGGAATGGGGGGGGGGAAAGGGAAAAAGGGGAAGAGGATCACCACACTAAAGAGCCAATGGGAAGTAGGATTAAGAGACTGGAAATATGAAAAATGGAGAATAGACTGAGAGTATCAACATTAAATGTGAAAGGATTAGGGTCAATAAAAAAGAGAAAAAGGATAGAATCGATATTAAAAAAAGATAAGGCTGATATAATTTTCTTACAGGAAACACACGGAAAATGAGATAAAAGAAACAAACTTAAATTGAATTGGGTTGCCACTTATGAGGAAGCATTTGGTACATCTAAATCAAGAGGAGTAGCAATCATAATTTCTAAAAGATGTAATTTCATTGTAATAAGTGTAGAGCCAGATGAAAAAGGTAGATATGTAATTATACAAGGTGAAATGATGGAGAATTATATGTTTTGGTGAATATTTATGCACCTAATGAGAAGCAAGAAGAGTTTTATGAAGAAACATTTAGTAAGATTAAAAATATGAAAGGAGATTATATAATAATGGCAGGTGATTTTAATATGGTGATGGAAAGAAAAAAATTGGATCCATTAATTAAAGACAGATATAATAATATAACAATTTTAAACAAAATGGTGAGTAGAAATGAATTGTTAGATGTTTGGAGGTTAATAAAGGGTGAGGAAAAGAAATGTATGTACTATTCATCAGTCCATAAAAATTATTCAAGCATAGATTATATAGATTATATTTTCGTATCAAAGAATATGATACCAAGATTAATAAATACGGAAATTGAAACAATAAAAGTAACAGATCATGCTTTGATGAATTTGGATATAGCTATGAAAAAGAATTACAGAGAAGCAAAAAGGTGGAGATTGGACACTAATTTACTCAACTATAAAGAGATAGTAAATAAAATAGAGAGGGAATGGCAAGATATTTGGGATATAAATAATAAGGAAGTATCACAAAGATGTATTATGGGATACTATGAAGGCAGTGGTAAGAGGAATATGTATTAAAGAATCAAGAAAATTAAAGAGACAACTAAGGGAAAAAACTGAAGTTAGAAAATGAAATAAAGGAATTAGAGAATGAATATATAATAGACAGGACTAAACAGAAATATATAGTATTACAGGCAAAAAGAAATGAATTAGAAAAGATAGAAATGGATGAAGTTCAGAAAAAATTAATATATTTGAAAAGGGAATTTTTTGAATATAGTAATAAAAATTCTAAAATGCTGGCTAGATCAGTACAGTAAAAAAAACTAGGAACATGATTGGAGCAGTAAAGATAAGTTAGGCAAAGAAAATAGGCTGATGAAAGATAAATTAAAAATATTTGAGGAATTTTTTCAAGAATTGTACTCAACAGAAGAAAAATCTGTAGAGAATCTAGAGGAATATATTAATAAGAATTGGAAAGTAATGCTAACAGAACAAGATAAAGGGTTGATGGAAGAAATGATATCAGAAGAGGAAATAGAAGAAGTAATAAATAATTTAAAAGGAGGAAAATCACCAGGAATGGACGGATTAGGTCCAGAATATTATAAAACATTTAAAAAATGTTTAATTCCTAAATTAAAAGTATTATATAATAGCATATTAAGGAGTGATAAAATCCCATTATCATGGAAACAGTCATTAATAATATTAATTTTAAAACCAAGTAAGTATCCGACTGACCCAGGTTCTTATAGACCAATATCTTTAATAAACCAAGATGCTAAAATATTGACAGCAATAATGGCGAAGAGGATGAATAAATTTATTTATAAGTATATACACAAAGATCAATGTGGTTTTATTCAAGGAAGACAGATGGCAAATTTAATAGGGAAAACGATAAATAAAATAAATATAATGGATAGAGATAAACAAAAAGCTGGAATCTTAGCATTAGATATATTCAAAGCTTTCGATTGGTTGGAATGGCCGGTGTTAAATGTAATCTTAAATAAAACAGGTCTAGGAGAGAGATTTAAAGGGTTAATAAATCAATTATATTCACATAATACACCTGTAGTGATGGTAAATGATGGAATTACAGAACAGATTCAAATATCAAGAGGAACAAGACAGGGATGTCCATTATCTCCAGTTTTATTTGCAATAGTTATAGAAACTTTAGCCAATGTAATAAGAAATGATGAGAATTTGGAAGGAATTGGAATTAAGGAGAAAAAATAAGTTTATTTTCAGATGATACATTGTTAATAATTAAAGATCCAGTTAAAAAGATAAAATAGAATAGACAAACATTTTAAAAAGTTTGGGGAGAAGACAGGATTAGAAATAAATTGGGCCAATCGAAATAATGTTGTTCAATTATACCAAAAGAGAAGTACAAAATTTTATAAGTAATAAAAGAATAGTAGTTAAAGTAAAAGAATCAATTAAATATTTAGGAATAGATATTACAAAAAATTTACAAGGACTAGAGGAAAAAAATTATAAGAAATTAAAATTAGAAATTAAACGGAAATTAGAGGATTATAAAAATATAAAGTTATCATGGTTTGGAAGAATAGCAGTGGTAAAAATGAAAATACTACCTAAAATCAATTTTCTGTTTAGGGTGTTACCAATAAAAGTATCAGAGGAAGAATTAAAAGAGTGGCAAAAGTTATTAAATAATTTTTGCAATGGGTATAAGAGAGCGAGGACTAACAAGAAATATTGGTATAAAAGTCAGAAAGAAGGTGGCCTATGACTTCCAAATTTAAAATGGTATTATTATGCAAATCAACTGAAGTATATTATGGAAGGATCTCAGAAAGGGTGACTTAGAATGGTTAGAGATAGAAGATACAAATATTGAGATGAAATTGGAAAATATTTTTCAGGAATTTTTCAAAGAAAGAAGCAGAAAAGATAGAAAATCCTTTTATAAAAAATATAATAGAAATTAGGAAGAAAAACAAAGGAAAATTGCTTCTGAATATATCAATATTAACTCCGATAGTAATGATAGAAAAATTTCCAATAAATTTAAGAGAAATAATAGAGAAAGAAATAATATATATATATATATATATATATATATATATTTTAAAAAATTGGATGAAAATAATGATAAACAAATATAAAATAAAAGAGAGAATGCAGGAAACCAAAATATCTTGGTTAAATTATATACAGTTAGAGCAATGGACAAAGAGTATGAAAAGATATGTTAAAGATTTTAAAGAATATACTAAATTTGAACAAATTATTATTCAAAGAGAAAATATGCAATGAAATATTAAATGAAATATTAAATGAAATATTAAAGAGTATTACAAGTGAAATATATAAAATATTGGCAAAAGAACAAGAAGAGGTTAATTATCTTAGAAAAATGTGGGAGGAAGAGACATCTCAAAATATAGATATACAAGAATGGAGAAAAATTTGGAAACAACGTCATTTAAAAAAATTATTGATAAGAATAAAGAGAATTATTATAAAATAGTTTGAAAATGGTATTTGACTCCAGTAAGATTAAATCAGATAGATGAGAAATATTCTAGATTATGTTGGAGAGGATGTCAAGAAATTGGTACATATATGCATATGTGGTGGAACTGTAATAGGATAATGGAATTTTGGCAAAAGGTTTTTAAAGAAATAAAAGAGATAATAGGAATTGAGATACCAATATGTCCAAATATAGGGTTGTTGTCTATATATAATAAGGTTAGTGTACCCAGGCAATGAAGGAATTAATAACAAACTTGTTAACTGCAGTGAGGTTAATAATAGCAAAAAAATGGAAAACAAATGAAAAAGTCCAAATAGAGGAATGGTATAAAGAAGTGTGGAAAATTGCAATTAATGATAAATTAATTTGTAGAATTAGACTTATGAAAGGCCTTGTAAAAGGGAATGATTTTGAAGAAATTTTGAAAATATTCTTGGAAAAAGCTTTGATAAGAGACGAAAGCTACCCTTTCACAAGAAGAAAGTGGAGTAAATAAAAAGTTGGCTCTGGGGGGTGGGTTTAATCACTTTTTTATTAATTATGTGGCGTTTTGTTTATTTGGATTTGTATTGTTTATTTTTTTTTCATAATAATAAAAAAAAGAATCACTTTTATTGTAACTTTATCATGTTCTAGTCTCTGGAACAGCAGAAAACTCTTCTACATGGCATTATTTCAGACATTTAAAGATGGCTATTGTGTCTGGTGTCAATCTTCTCTTCTCCCAGCTAAACATATCAAGCTCCCTAAGCTGCTCCTCATCAGGCCTGGTTTCCAGACAATCATCTTCCTCACTCTTCTCTGGAAACAAACAACTTGTCAATATCTATCTTGAACTGTGGTAACCAAAATTGGACACATGCACTCCCATGCATGAGCTCCCCTTTCCTTTGAAAATGTCTGATCGGTATTTCTGTAAACTTATTGAAATCAACATTATTGATTCCAATAATTGAAGCTATCCATCAACTTATTGAAATCAACAATTTGTAAATTTTCCATCTGGCTTAGGGGCATATAGTAAACCCCCACAATGATGGAGAACATAATTAAGGTAGCCATGTTGGCCACAGAGCAACATATATCAAATTCCAAAATCCACATTTATTAGGCCAAGTAAAAAGCACAAAGTAAATCATGTAGCCTTTGGAGTCCCACCATGATGTCACTGTTCTACACTTTCTCTTTAATGTTTACACAAATGATCTCGTTCTATGTTCCATGCTCATGGAAAAAGTCACGGATCTCCTCACAAGTGTACCTATCCTTGACATATAATACTATACGTCCTGCTTACTTGTTTGGTTTATTCCTTTGGAATAGGTTATCTTACTTCTTTATTACATTACAGTCATGAAACTCTAATTTAAGATGCCTCTTAAATCTTCCTTAGAGGATATGCTCAGGAAGAGCACTCTACTTAAAACAAACAAAAAACACCCATGTCTCCCAACAGCACAATCAGTCCTGACCACAAAACACAAGCTCATCTTTTTATGTTTTTGCCCAAAACATATGCTAGCTCTCCCACTTTCTGCCCTGTTCTTATAACTCAATCCACTCCCCCCTATTGAGAGGATTCACTGTGTAGCAGGGAGCCTATTCCATCCAGGTAGGTCACCTGCACAGTTTGGAAACCTTCCAGTTATGTTGGTTCTTCAAGACATGGAGTTATCCCTCAGTATAAAATGTTGCTAAAAGGTTTGGTGTTTGGTACACAATAATACTCTTACATCTAATTGCTCCTAACCTATTTGCTGTAAAATTTGTTAAAGCTAAAATACAAATTCTACATGCTCTGAAACAGAGGCCAGAATGATGATATAGCATGAGAGGCAATATATGGCAGAGATGAATAGCTGCCCCTTAGTGGGAATCCACTAGCATTGCTAACAGGGGCATTCTACTGCACTGTCTGGATATTTGGTACTCAAACTTCTAACAAAAAAGGACTTTTTTTTTTTCCAATTTGAAAGTCAAATAACCCCACACACCGAATATCTCATTCATCAGGGAGAAATGTCTGCCTGAAGTGTACAAACACACACATTTTTCCAAATCACAATGTTCAAAAAAGATAAATGTCATTTGATTTCAATGCTCAAACAATAATTTTGCTTTCAGTAGGCTGCCAGAAGGACATTATGTTCTGTGTGCATTTTCAAGGAGAAATCAGCTTGATCTGTACTCAACTGGAATACTGGAATGCAGTTATTACTAGTTTGTTTTGCAGACTTTAATCTAGCACAGCACACTTGAATCTGAAGCAGTGGAAGAGATGAGAAAATGCTTATGATTGATTTGTGAAATCTCAAAACTTCAGTGCATTAATTAGTTAATTTGGTTTTGTTTCAATTGAGCCTTTACTCTCTATTTAACCACTCCATACATTTAATTGATCCAAACCTATTGAAAGATGCAGAATGTATGAATAAATACATAGAGTCATTGAATCATACAGCTAGAAGAAGGAATACACATTCAAAGCACATCCAGCAAATAGCCATCCAGTTTCTGTTTAAAAACTTCCCAAAAAGGTGACTCCACCACACTCCAAGGCAGCATGTTCCATTGGTGAAATCTCTTTTTCTATAGTTGGAAGCCACTGCTCTATGTCCTAATCTCTGGAGCAGCAGAAAACAACCTTGCTCTATCTTCAACGTGACCCTCTTCAAATAGTTAAACATGGCTATCATGTCACCTTTTTAACTTCTTTTCATCAGGCTAAACATATTGAGCTCTCTAAGCTGCTCCTCATAGGGCAGACCCTCACCATTTTGGTCACCCTCCTGACACATTCCAGCTTGTCAATATCCTTCCTGAACTGTGGTGCCCAGAACTGGACACAATATTCTAGGTGGGTTCTGACCAAAGAGACTGTCACATCCCTTTACCTAGACATGATACTCCTGCTTTTAAGCTTTTAAAAAGCTTAATTTTTTTTTAAAAAAGTTGCTTTTTAAACTCCTTTTTAAAAAAGGATTCAAAAGATTCTAAATTCATGAGATTTGTGGATTCCCAGAACCTTCCAGGGATGTGGAAAATTCTGGATTCATCTCATCCCTAGTTTTGACTGTCTAGTCTCCTGAGTTCCTATTGCATAAGAAAGCTCTAAGCCTGAGAATGGCTGGTAGTTTACATGTAATGTGTCACATGATATGGTATGTATGAGAGTGGTTTACCACTGGTTAAAAGTTTGCTTCATGTACTGTATGTAACACACACTTAAATCTGCCTTCATTGTTTTTGTACCTTTGCCTTTGTTTTTGAATTGCTTCATGACTTGCTGTCTGAAGTACATTGCTTTTATCATGTATTCTGCTTTGCTCTAATAAATAGCTGGTTTAGCTGAGACGCAATGCATCTGCGTGACTATTTTTCTTGCTGGGGCAATCAGCGTGAGCTTAGCATGACAGTGTAGCTTTGCACTCTGAACATGCTCAGAAGTGCTCACCACACCACATCCAACATCTCCCCAGTACATCAACTGTTCCATTTTCTCTGGGTTGAACAGTTTTTCTTTCCAGAGCAGACTGAGGCAAAGAATACTTCGAGCAGTTCTGCCTTTTCTCTGCCTGTTACCACTTCACCATCTTCTGATACAGATATAACCCCAAAAAGTCCCCTTTATTGCTTTTAACAGCTCTAGCAAGCCTGAGCTTTAGCTTTTCTGACTTTTTCCGTACATATGCAGGCTATTTGTTTGAATTCTTCTTTGGTGATTTCCTCTTTTTTCCATTTCTTATACATGGCCCTTTTAAATCTTGGTTCATTTCAAAGTTCTTTAGACATCCCTCCTGGTTTCTTTAGACACCTTTCATTTTGTTTCCTCAATGGAATGGTTTGAAATTGTGCCTTCAATATCTCACTTTTAAGAAACTGCAATCCCTCATAAACCCCTTATTCCGTAAGTATACCTGACCACAGGATGTCACCTAATATTTCCCTAAGTTTACTGAAATCAGCTTTCTTAAATTCTAGAATGCAAGTCTGACTATGCTTGGATTCCCCTTTCCACTATATAAAAAACACCACCTACGGATTCCAACATTTCCACCTCATCAACCAGGTCATCACTGTTGGTTAGGATCAGGTCCAAAATAGTCAAACACCTTGCTGCCTCTTCCACCTTCTGAATAATGAAGTTGTCTGCTAGGCAAGTGAGGAATTTGTTGGACCTGACATTCTTGGCAGGTCCAAGAAACCAAAAGATGAAACTTGTAATATATCTGTCCCTGATACACCCTTCCAAGGGAGCCTGAGAGAGATTTCTACCTGGAGAATTACTGTAGATTGTATAGAAGGTATTAAATTAGAAGCATGTTGTCTGATGTTGCATATTCCTGTGACCATGTAAACAAGTTGTCATTTTGTTGCTGAAGTGAATGAACACACACAAATCAAAAGAGCAAAAAGGAACATGCTAGGTATGCTCTCCTGATGCACAGAGTGATCTTTTTCACCCTTTATGTGGTGCATTGGAGAGATGGACCGTTCATGTTCAAGGCCAGAAGTTCTGCAGAATAGAGAGCCATGATGATAGGAGGCCAGGATGCCAAGGACAGTTTACCCTCTCCTCCTTGCCAGATCAGGAACATGGCCTAATATCAGTAACGGAGAAGGAGTGGGAAACATCAATGAAGGGCAAGAATGGAAAGCTAAGGCTCTAACAACCTAAAAGCAAAAGGAAAAGGAAAAAAAAAATACTGAATTTATCAATTCAGCTTCAAAAACAAGATCAGGTAACACAGAACTGTAAAGTCTGGGAGAAAGTGCTATAAGGATATACTTAGAAGCATCCTTAGTTAATTTCAACCAACACCTGGTAGCTGTGGTATTAAGTAAACAATTGCAAGGAAGGTAAACTACTGTTTTCTAGATACTAACATTTACCAAATGCATTGCAAAACAATCTAGTTTTCTTCAGTGTTCCACAAGCATCAGTATACTTGCTATAATAGCTAGAATGGCTATTCCAAATGTCATGTCCTCCAGATGTGTTGGACTACAATTCCATTGATACCCAATGAAAGAGGGATGATGGGCAAGGAAGGGGCTGGCAATATGGTCTGTCATTAGAAGTCATGTGGAAGTTCCTGTGCATCCTTCTAGGGACACTATTGCCAAGCTTTGCGGAAAATACAGCTGTCACAGGTTTGGTCATTAGGATACAAGGCTGGCCTTATTTTGAGCAAGTTCTACTTGGCAATTATTACCTGCTGAGAGTAACCAGAAATAGGCAAAAGGTTTGGGGTGAATTATTTATTTGATCATACCAATAGTCATACCAACTGTCCTTGTGCCACTATACTGTACAACAAAAAAGCCATAGCCATTATTTACCTGAGTTTCTACAGAACAGGAATGGAGAACATGCTAGGAATCCTGGGGTACATGTAACCCCCAAGAACATTTCTAAATCGCCCAGGATCTCCTGGCACTTCCCCCAAACAGGAAGACTTCAGGAAACATGGAGAGGCCCATTGGTGCCAATTTTTTAGAGTAAACATTGGATGAGTGCAGCAAAGCAGAGTGTGTGTATGTGTGTAGCAGCCCTGTAATGGATCAGGGAGGGTCAATGTCCTTGGCAGTTGCTCACTCATGCTTTAGACTAGTCTGTCATCTTTCCTCACCCTGGTGTCCACAGGATATTTTACACTACAATCCCTATTAGCCCCAGACAATCTGCCCATCAAGGTGTGACTGCAGTGGCAATGAGTAGATAACTCTCTCTCTCGCCTCCCAAGATACCACTACCTTTCCCCCGGACATTCAGAATAACAAAATTTAACCTCTTCTTCCATGTCATACTTAGCTGAAATTCTACTGGCTCCTGGAGCTCTTCCCCAGCTCTCGGGATATTTTAGGGTTCCTCAGATAAATGTAATAAATATAAGGTACTACATTTAGGAAAGAAAAATGAAATGCATAAATATAAGAGGAGTGACAACAGGCTTGAAAGTAGTAAATGTGAAAAGGATTTGAGGTCTTAGTAGAATACAAGCTAAACATTAGTCAATGGCATAAATCTTTCACCTTAACTGTGATGCAATGTCCAAAAATGCAGCTTAGAAGTGCTTTGGCTTTTTTGGCCACTGCATCACACTATTGACTCATGTTTATCTTGTGGCCTATAAGATCCAGATCTAGGTGAAGCAGTAGTTCCACTTAATTCTGCTTTGAAAAGTCCTCACCTGGAATGCTGTGTCCAGTTTTGGGTGCCACAGTTCAAGAAGGATATTGACAAATTGTATGTGTCCAGAGAAAGGTAACGAAGATGATCAAAGGTCTGGAAACCAAACCCTATGAGGAACATCTTAGGGATTGAGAGGTGGGATAAGGAGCCCTGGTGGCACAGTGGTTAAATGCCAGTACTGCAGCCACAAGGTTGTAAATTCAATCCTGCCAGGCTCCAGGTTGACTCAGCCTTCCATCCTTCCGCAGGTTGGTAAAATGAGTACCCAGCTTGTTGGGGGCAATTAGCTAAAACACATTGTAAACTGCTTAGAGAGCATTTAGCTGATAAGCAGTATAGAAATACACATGCTATTGCTATCTTCAAATATCTGAAGCGATGTAATGTAAAAGATGGAGCAAATTTGTATGCTGCTGCTGCAAAAACCAGAACATTAAACTAACAGATTCAAATTACCAGAGAAGAGATTCCACCTGAACATTAGGAAGAACTTTTTTACTGTAAGAGCTGTTCAACAGTGGAATGGACTGATGCAGACATTCTTCTTTTTGGAGGTCTTTGAACATAGGCAGGATGGGCATCTTTCAGGAGTGCTATAGTTGTACATGGTAGAGGATTGGAGCAGATAGCCATTTTGGCCACTTCTAAAATGCTATGATTCAGAAATCCAACAAACATGCAAAAGGTGATCAGCAGGACTGCACCCATTTTCTCAGCCCTCAACTTCCACCTGTTCAATGGAAGGAAGGCATGTTGCATTATACATATAAAACATAAGCAGTTTCATTACCATATACAACTTTTTGCTGAATGGCTTCAGGGGAAAAATAAGGGGAGACATGATACTTGCCAGCTAGAATATTCCAGTGGCCCATTTCTCTGTAAAGATTCTTCTGAGATCTTCTCCTTGACTGTGGGAGATTCTGCCTTTTGGTCTTCCTCTGGTTTGGGCTGATCTTCTCCACGTTGAACCGTCAACCCCATTGGGCAGAAGAGAAATGGCTGTTGCTGGGAGAAGAGCAAACCTTTCACAGGGACATCAAAGGCAGCTTGGTGACTCTGTAAAGAGTTTGACAGAATGTTAACAGCACAGGTTGCCCTGGTGTATAATTTATTTAATACAAGCTGTTTTCCATTATTCATGCTGCTCTTCTTCTAAAACCCCTGTTTAATGCCCCCATCCACCCATGAAAAACTTCTTATGTAAAGATAACAGTGAATCACTGCAACTGCATGGCAGATGTTTGGAGATTAATAAAAACTTGATGCTACTGAAGAATGTTAATCAGTAGATAAATGGCTCACAATTATAGAGCTAGCCACAGTTATTTGCATATAATAATAATTGGTTGCCATTTGAATGGCATTTGATTGGTTTGTAAATGAAATGCTTGGGGAGGTCACATAGGCTACTGCTTCATCAGAATTGCAGGTGACACTGATAGATCAAGGAAAACAGAGGGACCCCTACATTTCTCAGGCCTCCTTGTAGCAATCTGGAACTGTGGAAGCATTGGGAATCTGAGGCTTGCAGTGGCACTCTGATCATGCTTGGATTAAAAATAAACATAGCACCATCTTGGCTTTGAAAACAAGTCCCAAATACTGCTGAAGGACATCACTTCCTACTGCCATCCTCTCCTGGTCAGTATAATGTTTTAGAAAAGAAGGGACTGGCAAGGAGGATGAGGGGTAATCCCTCTCCTTCCCAGCCTGGTCAGAAAAAGCTCAGTAAGGGATAGATTTTCTGAGAATTGCCTATGAATGCTAGGAACAAACTGAACTAGGTAAGAGGAGTTAGTATGTGATTAGATATAAGGGAGAACTCTCCTCTCATTTTAATTTTCTCCTCAAGGATCAGTATCGGTAATGTAGACTCGAGTCGATTGACTCAGACTCAAGTCAGACTTAAGTTGCTTCAGTGACTTGACTTGGACTTGACTCGGCAAAAGTTACACACTGACTTGACTCGACTTGAGACTTGTATCTGTTTAGTGACTGACTTGCTGCACTTGGTTCATTAACATGACATATTCATCCAGAAACCTTACAGTTTATTGGTCACATGACAGTCTGTCTCAAGCCCAAAGTATGGACACATTTCTCAGAGGGAACAGCAAATAGGATAGGCAATGGGCTTGAGATGGGCTTGAGGTCTGCTCACCAACCTGTCCTCGCTACACATAGGAGGGGCTTTCTAAAACTTTTCCTAAGAGCAGAAGGCAAGACTTATGCCCAGAGCGCAAGGCACATATCTCAGAGGGGAACAGAAAATGTGTTAGGCAGTGGTCTTGAGGAGGAAGATCCTTCCTTCCAAAGCTCTCAAAGCTTCAATAATAGAGAATAAGAAGGATCCTATTCCCCATTTCTGAAAAAGCCTCCAGCTTTGCAAATGGGAAGTAAAAAAGATCCTGTTCCCCACTTCCGAAGCTGCAGATGGCAAAATCACAAAAGTAGAGGACCAACTCTACTTAAATTATTAAAACTGACTTTCAACTGTCCAGAAATTCTGGAATACAAATTGGGGTATAAAGTTGGTTCCCAGACTTGAGATTTGACTCAAGATTTGACTTGAAAGTATCTTTCAAGGACTTGAGACTTGACTTGAGACTTGAAGTAAAAGACTTAAATACATCACTGATCAGTATACTGCCAATGCAACTCCTTCTCCAAGAGTAAGTCACCCTTACTTTAGCACTCAGCATGGTTAATCCTTTCGGGACAGTTTGTTGTGTGCCTTATGGAGATGAGAATATGTGATATGCCCAAGGTCACCCAATGGGTTTCCATGGCCTAGTGGGGAACTGAACCCTGGTCTTCAGGGTGTAGTCCAGCACTCAAAACTGGAAATACCTCTCACTTTTGCATGGATGCTGCTGCTTTTACTACAGAAGCAATTGCATTTAAAGAATTAATTTCCAGTTAGGGTATATGGCATAACCACTGCCATCTGTTTATGTTGTGCTGCACATCTGAAATTTGTAAGCTATTTTGGGTTTTTACTTTTAACTGGAAAAGGAAAGAAAAAAAATGAAATTTCTGCCTCTCAGATAAATGCACAAACAAAATCAGTAAGCGATGCAATGAAGATGGAAAGAATACAAAGTCAAAAAGGATTTGAAAAGAGCCCATAATGAGAATTTATTATAGCCCAACCTGTTTCATAGTAATAGATCTTTTTTGAGGGGACAATCATAATTATCCTGCATTGTCTCTCCTCAGATTACTCTTTAGTAAAGATTACCAGGGTACATCAAATTACACTCTATCCACTAGACAAGCTGGAAAAGCTACATATTTTTTTCCTTCTGATTTTTTATACTTTTAAAATGTATAGCAATAATTATTCTCACCAACATAACATCTGTTAAATATAACATCCTAAGAGACATGGGGTATATCCAGTTTCTCCTGAACTGCTTTGATAGTGAGGGAAAGGAAGGAAAAGAGGATTCACCTGGGAGAATTCATTGTTTTTTAGGGAGAGAAAGCTCCTAAATTCCCTAATTCTTCCTGTGAAGTGCTAGTGAAAGAAAACACAAAGATCCTATTGGAGTAAGTAAGCATTAAAAACCATAAAGAGATATTTCTGCATTGGTTTTTATTGGGTATCTCTTTCACTCTAAGCAGGTATGATATTAGTCCCCGTAAGGTCCTACAGCAAAGAGTTCTCTAACTACAACTTGTGAGGAAGACTCCTCTTCATTCTAGCTCCTGTGAGACTGTTTGTAGAATTCCACAACTGGACCACACAACAAAAAGTGCTCTCTTCTGTTCAGAGTACCAGCCTCAGCAAACAAATTCTGTTCCTCTTGGACTATTTTCCACCATTCTTTTCCACCTTTCCAAAGCCTCTGTATTTCTTCAAACATACATATTTTATTGAACTTTTGTAATTGTTTTACTTTTGGAGGGCACACCCCTTCTCAGGTTCTTTTTGGTCCTTGGACATGCCTTAGGATTCACCCAAGTGAACTGAAATCTTTGACTAATTCTTATTGGGCCTGCTTTAGTTCAAAACCTGTTGGGATACAGGCATTGACCAGTACTGAAAGGACAATCAGCCCCTGTGTATCAGTTTCCTCTCTTTTTCCTGGAAGGAGATGATACTGCTAATAACTTGTTGGGTTTAATTATACAGTAGAAAACAAAAGAGTACATTAAGATAAGAGATAAATTGAACGGTATTCATGTTAGTTTGTACAAGTTTAGGTGACCAGTCTACAAACAGATGTTTAAATTTATGAGATCTAAGTGTTGAAATGCTAAAAATTGTAAGATCAAACCAGGGAAGAGGGGAAGTGATATTTGAAATGTTTAAGATGACATGGAAATTTAGCAACGTTTTATATGTAATTATCTGAAACTAATTAAGCTAAGAGAAGAATATTATGTACGTTTGTATTGCTAAGTTTGTTTTTAAAAAAATATAGAATAAAAAAAAAATGTTCATGAACAACATAGCTGTTTGAAACAGGGTGTCAAATAATTTCATACCAAAAAAGAGAAGAAGAAAACATTTGTACAGAAGTTCAAAAGAGACTATAACAACTGTAAATTGCCATGAAAGCTAAGGATGCATATACTTTTTTTCTTTTTCATGCTAACTACAAGCAAAGCCCCATATGTCACAATATTACACAGAAACGCCCCCTCCCCTGCATTTAAAAACTGCGCAGGACTAAATAAAGGAAACTTGTATACATTATCAAAAGAATTCTACATTACGGACATACATGTACCTTTCAAATCCTGTTATGGCAAAGAAAGGAGTAAGAAGTTATGTTTCTTTTCTCTCACATTAATCACCTCCACAAAAACATTTTTGTTTGTTTCCAATAATATTCACATCAGACAGCTATGAGAGGTGCTAAACCTGAGCTTGTTTGTTAGCTGAAGCTTGGTGTAGTCAGCTCAGAGTTTTGAGAATTCTACTGCCTTCTGATATTTTTGTGGAGGAAAATGGGCACTGAGCACTACACTGCTTTCCTTGTTTAAGGACTGATTCTCTCTAAACCCCACCCTACCAGTCTGTCTCATAGAACTGTTCAAAACTGGACTGGTTACTCAGAAAAAATAATGAAGAGCTCATTCAGCATTTCTTTGGCACTGCATTCTTTCAACAGCAATTAATTACAATGTTCTGCTGTTTTAGAAGCTGAGGAAAAGTCTTGCTAACTTGCCGGATTTAGATTAACTTACATGCCCTGCTGGCAGAAATTTGGAACTACCCTTCTATCGTATCCAGCCAAATCTAAGCATCATTATATAAGTTTCAATAGGGATGATTGTTGCAAAAGTGTCTTACGCATAGGTGAGACAAAACCTTTGTATGTCTAAATACCTGAATTATTTACCTTTCACTCTCTTACTCACTCACTCTGTCTCTCTCTCACACACACACATTCTGACATGGTCTTGAAAGACATTCGAAACAAAACAAAACAAAACAAATTTTTCAACACTTGCAGTGTGAGATATATTACAGTTTAAAACCAAAGCCAAAGAATATCTGTTTATGTTTATTTAAATTATTATTTGTCATGTCATGCTTCATGACATGACTAATGAAGAGGAAGACTTGTTGATTATGTTGTGATTTATAATACTGTATGTAACAAGTGTGTTGTAGGAGGCAGCTGTCGCTGTATGTATGCATCGGAGTTTAATTATCAATACTTACTATTATGTTATGATGTTTTTGTCCTCTGCCGTTATGTTTTGCCTATCCTGCTATGTATTAAGCAGGTCTGGTTGGTACTTGCTGTTAGTCATGTTTAATAGGGTTATTATGTACATTGCTTGATTGCATCCATATTGTATATATGTATTGTTGCTTACATAGAAAATAGGGCATGTGTATATTGTATAGGGAAGTTGGATAATTCTAACCTTGTATGCTGAAAGTATAAGATTTGTACTTATTCATGGAAAACAGGGAGGTGTAGGGATGATAGGATATGAACTTTTAAGTGAGAAGATTGGATTGTATTAGATGATGGGACTAGCTGGGAAACTTAAGACATTAAACAGAGCAGTTCTTGGAAGGGGCTTTGATAGGGGAACTAGATGCCAAATTAGCCTCAAAGGTTGCTTTATGATCTAGCCCAAACCAGCGATGTCTGATGGAGAGAGTTGTATGTCAGTCGAAATCAAAGAGAAGCAGGATGATGGGCTAAGGACGTTGGAGTCAGCCAGACAGGAAGTGAGGGTAATAAAAGAGAGAGCAAAGAGGACAGCGGATGCAAACGATCAACCAATCAATGTAATGCGTGCTGAATAATTATTCCTTGCATCTATCTATGCTTTGTTTGGAGGACACTCTCCACTTTTAGTCACTTAAATAATGTTTGGTTTCAATCTGTACTTCTAATAAAGAACACTTCTGTCCACGTGTTTCCACGTTTCTCAGTGTTCACAATGGAGACGGCTTAGAGTTGTACATGACATTATTTCCACCTCACCTTGCAAGTGAATTTTCCAAATGTAATTGCCTCTGAAGAAAAACAGAATATGACAGCTAAGTGCAGATGTAGAAGACAGCATGAGAATTTGAAATTAATTTTCTTATCTGACAATTCATTAAAAATAGTTTAGTATTTGGTCAGTCTGCCCCATGAGGGCTTATTTGTTCTTCAAGTCCTGCTTTTTACCTGATGAATTTCAGCATATAGGTTTTAGCTGTAATCAGGACATCTGTACTGTTACAAACTGAACAGAAACATGTGTTTCATAATGCTTGTAATAACTTACTTTTATTCCATCAAACAATATCCTCACAAGTTTTTTTACAGCTCATACAAAGCATGTAGAAACTGTGCTAAAGTCTATGATCTGTGGCCCCCAATCCTTTGCTCCCTATGTGCCCCACAACTTTTTCTGACTGGATACTGCTGAGCATACTCATTACAGCCAGCAAAGTGAAAAGAGATGGGAGTGGCAGGGAAAGGTACAAGAATTAATGGGGTCAGTGGGAGACTTCCAGGATGAAACCACTGACACCACCAGGAATTTTCTGGTATCTGAATTTAAAAGCTGTACTGAGAAGAGTAAGAATATAACTTACTTTTCGTAAGACAGGTTTGTTTGCACTGAACCAAGGGCACATCCATTATTACAGCTTACTGGCATAAAATCTATTATACAGAGGGATTCATCTTTGACATTTTAAAGTATGTAGTGAAAGAAATGTCTTCTGTTCAAACAACAAGCTTAGAAATTGAAAACAGTTTCAATAGAGAAGCTGTTGTACTAAAATTCCCATCTGCCCTCATCAGTACACTGAATATTGAAGCATTATAGGAACAGAAGTCCATCAACATGTGGAAGACCACATGGTCCCCATGCCTGCAGAAGCTGGCAATCAAGCTCTGGTTTTTGAAAGTGTATGTAACTTAGCTCAGTGAAATATGCACAATCTTGCAATTTCAGAAATGACCTGAAATCTTCTATGACTCAGTTCAAAGATCACATCACACCACGCTCATGGAAATTCAACTGTGATTTGGTATGATATTTAAATTGGCCAACTATAGCAATCAGCTGGCAAGACAGAATTGGAGCCTAGCTAATTTTAATCAAGTTGCAAACCACATTTTGTTTTATGAGTTGATCTGACATCTGCTTTGGCAAAGCAAAGTTATGGCCATTGCTCTACTTCTGGGGCAACAGCTCACAGATGAAGGTGTATTGAACAGATGGAGAATTAAACAGAAGAAGCAAGTACAAATCACAGTTTGGCAAAAAGACAGAAAATCAAAGCAAGAAGGCAGCAACTTACTGTGGATTGCCTATGTGTTTGCAAACTTGAACCATGGTTTGGGTTTCCATTTATTGTTACCACAAAGCAAGGTTTTGTGTCCTGCCAGAAATCTATCTGAAGTATGAAGACCTTGCTTCTTTCCTTCATTTTTTAAAATAATTTCTGAGTTGAGAAGATTTCAAAGTGTACCTTTACATTTTTCCTGGCATAGGTTCTGTAAATTACCAAACAACATATAGAAGTACGGGTGAGGAAGAGCCAAAGTGATCCCGAAATGACTGTGATATCTTTCTCTTTAGAAATGACATGGAAAATATTGTAACACATGTATTTTTTTTAATAAACGTTGTTGACTTCAACTTATGGCAACCCTATGACTGAGAGCTCTCCAAGTCACCCTATCATCCACAGCCCTGCTCACATCTTACAGACTCAGGGCCACATCTCCCTTGATTGAATCTATCCAAATGTAATGCAGTCTTCCTTTTTCCCCTACTACCCTTTGCCTTACCAAGCATTATTGTTTACATTAGTGAATCAAGATTTCTCAGGATATATCCAAAGTATGCCAGTCTCTGTCTAAGTCATTTTGGCTCCTAGGGAGAGTTCAGACTTGATTTGCTCTTCTTAGATTCATAGGATCATAGAGTTGGAAGAGACCATAAAGGCCATCAAGTCCAATCCCTTGCCATGCAGGAACACACACTCAAAGTGTTCCTGACAGAAGGAGACTCCACCACACTCCCAGGCAGTGTATTCCATTGTCAAATTGCTCTTATCATCATGAAGTTCTTCCTAATATTTACATGGAATCTCTTTTCATGAAGTTTGATGCCATTGCTCTGTGTCCTAGTCTCTGGAATAGCAGAAAACAGGCTTCATCCATCTTCCATATGACATCCCTTCAAATATTTAAACACAGCTATCATGTTGCTTCTTAACCTTCTCTTTTCCAGGCTAAACATACCCAGCTCCCTAAGCTGCTCCACATAGGGCATGGTTTCCAAGCCTTCTTCCATTTTGGTCACCTTCCTCTGGACACATTCCAGCTTGCCAAAATCCTTCCTGAACTGTGGTGCCCAGAATTGGACACAGTATTCCAGGTGGGTTCTAACCAAAGCAGAATAGAGTGGTACTATCACTTCCCTTTATCTAGACATCATACTCCTACTGATGCAGCCTAGAATTGCATTGGCTTTTTAAGCTGTCGCATCACATTACTGACTCATGTTCAGCCTGTGGTTTACTAAGACTCCTAGATCCTTTTCCCATGTCAAACCAGTTGTCACCCATCTTATATCTGTGCATGTAATTTTTTCCTGCCCAAGCGTTCTATCGTATATTTCTTTCTATTGAAATTCATTTTGTTAGACTTGGCCCAGCTCTTCAACTTGTGAAGGTCATTCTGAATTCTGAATCCTGTCTTCTGGGGTGTTGCCTACCTCTCCTAATTTGATGTCATCTGCAAATTTGATAAGAATGCCCTGTATTCTCTCATCCAAATCATTGAGAAAGATGTTAAATAGCACTTGGGGCCAGGACAGAACCCTTTGGCACCCCACTAGTCACTTCTCTCCAGAATGAAGAGGAACCATTGGTTGACTAACTGAACCATCTGGGTTAGTCAACCAGTTACAAATCCAGGTAACAGCAGTATTGTCTAGCCCACATTTTACTAGCTTGTTTGCAAGAATATCATAGGGGACCCTATCAAAAGACTTACTGAAATCAAACATACGCTACGTCCACAGCATTCCCTTTATCTACCAAGCTAGTAACTCTATCAAAAAAAGAGATAATATTAGCCTGACATGACTCGTTTTTGAAAAACCCATGTTGACTTTTAGTGATCACTCCTTTCTTAGTGCTTATAAATGGTCTTAATTAATGATCTGCTCTAGAATCTTTCCTGGTATTGATGTCAGGCTGACTGGGTAATCGTTTGGATTCTCTTTTTTCCCCTTTTCGAAGATGGGGACAATATTTGCCCTCATCCAGACTGCTGGGACTTCTGCTCTTCAGGAATTCTCAAAGATTATTGCCAGAGGTTTTGAGATTACTTCTTCCAGTTCTTTTAATAGCCTTAGATGTAGTTCATCGGGGGGTTGTTGTTGTTGTTGTTGTCGTTGTTGTTGTGTGCCTTAAAGTCACTTCAAACTTTATGGCAGCCCAAAAGTGACCCCATCACAGGGTTTTCTTGAGGCTGAGGGTGTGTGACTTGCCTAAGGTCACCCACAGGGTTTCCATGATTGTGTGGGGAATTGAATGAAACCTGGTCTCCAGAACCATAGTCCATGGTGGCCTCTAAAATCATGGTGGCCTCTAAAATCTTTCTGAAACCACAAGTCAGTGCTTGGAGATGTAAAAAGAGAAAGAACAAGCCTATAGCATGAGGATGACATAGTTTTGTAAGTCTGAACTGTGCATTCTTACAAAAACTGAGAGCTAAAACATAGAATACATTGAAATAATAGACAAGATGGTGAAAAGCAATTATTTATTGTTATTAACTGCTGTCAAATCGACTTTGACTTATGATGAAAGTTCAGGGCATCCATAGATCTCTTCTACTGCAGCACATTTCAAAGGAGTTGATCTTCTTTCTATCAGTTTTCTTCATTGTCCAGTTTTCACAACCATACACATAAATTGGAAACACGATGGCATGGACAATCCTAACTTTAACATTCAATGATGTACTTTTACACTATAGGATCCTGTCTGTTTTTTTATAGCTGTACTTCCAAGTCCTATTTTTTTTCTGACTTCTTGACAGCAGTGTTACTGTGGTCTATAATCCGAGCCCAGGGCTTGCCAAATATAATTTGATATAAAAAGATTGGCCATTCCAAACTATCCCTCTTCATGTGCTTGTGAGGCCCCCGGATAAGCACGCACATGGACATGGCCGAACAGCTGAAAAATACAAGAAAAATCCCAGGCAGGCCAGTAATTTTCCGGCACGCAGCTTCAGGAGACCTCAAGGCAAGTACACTTTAAAACTAAATTAAGTATGCATCAAGCATACAAAAGATTCTCTGCCCTGAACTGTCAGCTTGACGAGATTAGCGCTTCTGACTACCCAACTGTCAAGCACTCCCCATTTGCGTACTATCTGCGCTATTGACAACTCTGTCAAAATCCAATCATCTTAAGTGCTGACCTTTCGGAGGCTTTGTCTCCAACCCGAAACCCATTGTTTTCCCCGGGAACGGACTACCCTACAGGCACATTTCTCCCTATAAGAACCCCTGATTTTGAGCGCTTACTCGGATTGCTCACAGTTGTCATCCTGCCTTGCTGTCGCTCCGTTTGACGAGCCTTCCCCTCAGCTTCCACCTGCTGAGAATCTCTGCTCCAGACTAACTTTCTTCTGGCTACCCAGGCTACAAGATCAGGTGTAGTATTTCCCCTGAAAATCCTTCTCAAAATCCTCTATCGCATTTCCTCCCTTTATTTTCTTAGGTCTGTGTGAGTGAATGTGTAAGTGCGTAGTGATTGTCTTTTAAATAAAGAAAACAGTTATAACTAACTTTGCTTGGTTTTTGACTCGGCCTGACCCCATAAACATTGGGTTTATGATCTCACTACATTGCTCTGCCTCTTGCAGTGCTACAGTTTGTGCTCTGGCTAATTCCCATTCTCCATTATTTGGAGCACATTGAGGTGTCCCCCAAGGGACCCCAGAAATCAGGGTAACAGCAGTCTCTATTCTGATTAATGACTGAGCGAACTTATGGAAAATCTTGAACTATTTCAATGTCTTTACCATCTAGTTTAAAATTATGTAAGTCACTTATAATAATAATTATTATTGTTTTTTAATGTCCAACTGTAAACTTGACTTTGCATTTTCTTCCTTGACTTTCAGCTTAGATATCCGGCATTTCTCATTTCATATACAGTCTAATAATAATAATAACAATAACAATAATAATAATAATAATAATAATAATTTATTATCCTTATATCCTGCTTTTTTCCTCCAAAGAACTCAAAACAGCTCAAAACACCTTAAAAACCATCTATTGTGGAATTTGGAACATCATTTTGCTTACATGGGAATTAATGCAATAGTCGAGTGGTTACTGCAATCCCTGGTGCTCCCTTTCTTGGGGATTAAAATCTTTATTAAGCATTTCCAATCTGGGGACATTGCTTTATATTTCATATTGGTTGACAGATTTTAGTTAGAACTAGAGTAGATTCTGTCTGTAGCCTGAAGCAGCTCCATTACTATGCCCTACGTTCCTCATGATTTATTTTTCCCAAGTGCTCTGAGTGGTGCTTCCACTATACTTTCCAATACTATTAGGATAATCTTGAAATAGTTTTTCTTTCAATGAATCTGTCATCCTTTTATCTCTCTTATATAGTTCTTCCATGTATTGTTTCTATTGTATTTTTATTTCTACTTGGATCATAGAATCATAGAGTTGGAAGACACCCCAGGGGCCATCAAGTCCAACCCCCTGCTATGCAGGAACACACATCAAAGCATTCCCAACAGATGGTCATCCAGCCTCTGCTTAAAAACTTCCAAAGAAAGAGACACTACCACACTCCAAGGCAGCATATTCCACTGGTGTACAGCTCTGACCATCAGGAAGTTCTTCCTGAGGTTCAAGTGAAATCTCCTTTCTCGCAGCTTGAATCCATTGCTCCTTGCCCTAGTCCCCTGAGCAGTAGAGAACAAGCCCACTCTCTCCTCAACATGATATCCCTTCAAATATTTAAACATGGCTATCATGTCCCCTCTTAACCTTCTCTTCTGCGGACTAAACATACCCAGCTCCCTAAGGTGTTCTTCATAGTGCATGGCTTCCAGACCTGTCGGGAGTCCTCCATGTTTTATTGTTTTAGGATAGCAGTAGACTGAGGAAATAGTGATAGTAGGCTGTTAGCTATTCCCAGGCGCCAACCATTCCTTCTGGCTGGAATTTCAAAGGAACCGTTTGGCATGATGACGTTCGTTCTTTTACAACTATCTTAGGAGAAACTGTCTGTTAAAGTGTAAGGTGGGGGGAAAACGTTCCATTCTCGAGCTTTAACGTCTGAAGACAGCATCCCTTACTATGTTACAATAAATCTTCTATTAAGTTTGTTGATCCGTGTAAGAGTGAATCTGTTCCTGACAGAAAGCTCGAAGAATCCTTTCAAAAAATGCACCAATTGATGGACCAGTCGATTACTGAAGAAGAGCAAGGATCTGCAGAATCTGATGGAGCTACAGAAACTGAAGTGCCCCTGGATACCAAGACAAAATTGCGCCTGACCGAGGCTATGGAAACCCCCACAAGCGGCCAAACCTGGGTCTGGGGAGAAAAGCCACATACGTCGTTGAGACAACGCAGAAGGGCTGCTAGATGGGATACATCAGCAAAAGACCTATCCCTTTTGGAGGAGATAAAGCAAATGGAAACCGAACTGGAAAGAAAAGATGAGGAGATACTCGAACTCAAGACCATGCTACGCGAGATGCGCATCCGTCCCTCGCAGACAGGGAGATCACCAGGAGGAGAACCACGAGCGGCTGTCTCGGCGGCAGGCACCCCTGGTCTGCCCCAGCAACCAACAGGGCACACGCCAGCGCCACTGTTACTCAGAAATGTGGGAGACCTGAAAGCGACCTTCAACGGGAAGGGGGAGAAACTCTCCTTTTTTTTGACTATGGCAAACAATTTCATGATTGATCACGGCCATCTATTTCGGGATGATGCGGCCCGAATTCGATACCTAAGCCAGAGGATGAAAGGACTGGCAGCAGACTGGGTAGCGAACCTATATGACTCCCGCGCCCCCGAAACTGAAAATCTGCAGCTCTTCATGAACCATCTGCGGGGAAAGCTTTGAAGACCCCCATTTATTGGAAAACACCAAATATCAACTGAAACGAATGAAACAAGGCAGGAACGATGTGGGGACGTATTCCCGTGAATTTAGAAACCTGGCCACCAAAGTCCCGTGGAGTGATGAAATTCTAATTGAGTTATACAAAGATGGACTAAATCCTGATATTCTACACGGGTGCTTAATGCAGGCCAATCCACAGACCCTGCTAGGTTGGGTCAGACTAGCTACTGAAATGGAAGGCATAACCCAGACTGTTCAGCTGAACCGACAAAGACAAGACGTGCCAAAACGACAACCTCGCGGTCCCACCGTCCTCAATGCTGAGGAACGGAACAAACGTCTCCGTTTGGGCATGTGCTTTAACTGTGGAAAACCGGGCCACCTCGCCAACACCTGCCGCGGAAACCAAGCTCCGACTGGGACTAAGGGAGCACGAGCAGACCCAAAGAATATAGAATTCACACATCAGACAGCGGCCGCCAAACAACCACTTAGACGCACTTCTAAGGACCCTGCAGCGGCGACAGGAGACTCCGATCCTGATGATGAAACCACCTCTTCGTCCTCATCTGACATAGATGGAGATTCTAAACCTGACTGCGATGACTGGCAAGCGGCGGGGAACATCTGTAAGTACTCCTAAAATTCCCCATTTCTACGCCACGGTTCGATTAGTGGCAGCGATGGGACTTTGCATGTACATAGGGCATTAATTGACTCTGGCTGCTCCAGAAGTTTGTTACACCCCAAATTGGCCAAACAATTGAAAACTCTTTATGAGCCCTTGGAATGCCCCATCAAATTAACGCAAATGGATGGGACCTCAATGACTGGGGGAGTAATTAGTAAAATCACTAAGCCCATCTCATTTTAAATGGACAAAAACAATTACAGCATGCGATTTCTAGTTCCCAAGGCGATGCAGTTCAAATTGGTCTTGGGAATCGATTGGCTTCGTGAATATAACCCCCAGATAAACTGGACTGCTGGCACTATGTCCTCTTCAGATGAAAACTTTTCTATTCCCCATGAAGAATTGCAACAAATTCCTTCACACTACCAGACTTCCAAAAGGCTTTCCACGAAAGGGAGGCTGACAAATTGCCTCCCCACACGGACTTTGACTGTAAACTGGAATTAGTTGACGGGGCCACCCTCCCTTTAAACCGAAAATTTATCCCATGAGCCAAAAAGAACTCCTTGCTCTCAAGAAGTTCCTAAATAAAAACTTGGCTCGCGGCTTTATCAAGCCCTTTTACAGCCCCACGGCGAGTCCTGTCTTCTTCCGAAAGAGAAAAGATCCCAGCGCGGATCCGAGACTGATAGTTAACTACTCTGCTATTAACCAGGTTATTTCCTCCAATTGTTATCCCATACCTCTGATACGGACTGTTTTGGACCATCTTGTTCAAGGAAAATATTTCACCAAACTTGATCTTAAAGAGGCTTTTCATAGGATTAGAATCCCCCGGGACTCTGAGTGGCTCACCACCTTTGCAACTCCTCTAGGTAACTTTAAATGGACGGTTCTTCCCTTTGGCTTACAATCGGGCCATCTTGTTCCAAATGTTTTTGAACACCATTTTCCATGACTTGTTGTATCAGGGGGTTCTGATTTATCTGGATGACATTTTAATTTACGCAGATTCCATGGAATCTCATGTGTGATTGGTTCGTGAAGTGTTACGAAGGCTTATAGATAACAACCTCGTGGTTAATCTATCTAAATGCCAATTTGACACCCAAACTTTTGATTACTTGGGATATAGGATTCAAGATTGTTCACTTAAAATGGCCCCTTTTGAAGATTAACTCCATTTTGCAATGGCCCGTCCCTAAAACTGTGAAGCAACTGCAGCAATTTCTTGGTTTTGCGAACTTCTACCGGAACTTTATTGAGGATTTTGCTGCCATAACGCTTCCACTCACCAACCTTCTGGGAAACCTAAAGGATCCACTGCGGGCAAGGCGCATAGACTTTGTTGGTCGCCTGAGTGTCAATCGGCGTTTGACCATTTGAAATCTAAATTTACGTCTGAGCCCTTACTCCTTTTTCCCGACAGTACGAAGCAATTCATTGTGCAAACGGATGCTTCGGACTTTGCCATGGCAGCCGTTCTTTTACAACATGACACCACAGGAGCACTCAGGCCTTGTGCTTTCATTTCAAAGAAATTTTCCCCTCAACAAGCTAATTGGCCTATTTGGGAGAAAGAAGCCAAGGCTATCCATTTTGCGCTGTCCTCTTGGCGTCATTTGCTTGAAGGGGCTCGACTCCCCTTTGAAGTTTGGACTGATCATAGGAATTTGCAAGCCTTACAGTCTGCTAAGAAACTCTCCCCTAAGCAGGCGAGATGGGCTGAATTTTTCCAGAGATTCCGATTTAAAATTGTTTTCAAACCTGGCCGAACTAACCAACTGGGGACCCTCTCTCTCGACTTCCCTGTTTTGCGGAATCCCCTGCTACGTCCTCCCACTCCAATACCTTGTTTCCTGCCTCCTCTCTGGCTTCTCAAGTGACTACTCGTGCATTAGCAAAGACAAGGCTTTCTGCCTCCTCTCTTTGTGACTCCGCTCTCCGCGATGCTATCATTCATGCAGCGCATGCAGACTCCTGGCTACCGGCAAACAAGGATAAAATAGAATGGGTTGACAATCTTCCCTTTTATGGCACCAAGGTCTACGTTCCCCCTGCTGCCCGCGAGCAGGTACTTCATCGTTATCATGATTCCAAACCCGCTGGACATTTTGGGTTTTTGAAGACATTGCATGCGATTCGCCGCCTTTTTTTGGGGGCCTGGATTAAACCCCTCGTGCAAACTTACATTAAGCAGTGTGCCACTTGCAACGTTTCTAAGTCGCCCACATCTAAACCTCAAGGGCTCCTGCAACCTCTGCCTGCGCCTGCTAGCCCCTGGTCGGTCATCGCATGGGATTTTCTATTCTCTTCCCTCTTCACACGGCTTTCATGTTATTTGGGTTGTTACTGATCACTTTTCCAAGCAATGTCATTTTGTGCCTCTAAAGAAACTACCCCGTGCTGACCAGCTGGCTGACCTGTTCGTTAATCATGTATGGAAACTTCACGGACTACCTTCGGTGATCATTTCGGACAGGGATCCAATTTTCACTTCCAAGTTTTGGACTTGTCTACTGAAAACCCTGGGAGTCACTCAGAAACTCAGCAGTGCTTATCACCCTCAAACAGATGGCCAATCTGAGCGTGTTAACAAATCTCTTGAACAATTTCTTAGGTGTTTTGTTTCTGAGAACCAGAATGATTGGGCTCCGCTCCTTCCGTTCGCTGAGTTTGCCATCAATTCTGCGGTTCATACCTCTACTGGGAAACCCCCCTTTGAAATAGTTTACGGCTTCCTTCCTTCTCCTTTCCCCCCCCCTCCCTCTCTTCCTCCGCTCCTCCTTCTGTTTCTGCTTGGGTCTCTAAATTTTCTGGCATTTGGCAATCCGTCTCAGATGCTATAGCATCCGCTAAAGCTTCCCACAAACGTTTCGCTGACCGTAAACGGCAGCCTAATCCCCTTTACCACCCGGGGATTTGGTTTTCCTTTCTTCTAAGAACATTTCCTCTCCTTCTCCGTCTAAAAAACTTTCCCCTCGTTTTCTCGGACCTTTTCCTGTGAAAAGGGCTATTAATGATGTCTCTTTTGAACTAGATCTCCCTTCTTCCCTCAAGGCTATTCATCCTGTTTTTCATTCCAGTTTGCTGAAGAGGGCACCTTCGCTGACTTCTTCGCCGGCTGATGTTCCTCAACGCCCCGACTGACTTGCTACTGCATTCATATTACTATTTAGTTTTCTTGTCTTTCTACTGTTCCGTGATATTTTCTATATTTTGTGTATCTTTATGTATATATTTTTTTAAAAAAGTGGGGCAGTTTTGGGGAGTCCTCCATTTTTATTGTTTTAGGATAGCAGTAGACTGAGGAAATAGTGATAGTAGGCTTTTAGCTATTCCCAGGCGCCAACCATTCCTTCTGGTAAATTTTCAAAGGAACCGTTTGGCATGATGACGTTCGTTCTTTTACAACTTCTTAGGAGAAACTGTCTGTTAAAGTGTAAGGTGGGGGGAAAACCCATTCTCGAGCTTTAACGTTGAAGACAGCATCCCTTACTATGTTACAATAAATCTTCTATTAAGTTTGTTATCCGTGTAAGAGTGAATCTGTTCCTGACAAGACCCTTCACCATTTTCATCGCCCTCCTCTGGACATGTTCCAGCTTGTTGTTTCCTTCTTGAATTGAGGTGCCCAGAACTGGACACAGTATTCTAAATGAGGCCTAACCAATCAAATGAGTTCCATTACCTCCCTCATCTGACACCATACTCCTATTGATGCAACCAAGAATTCGTTGGCTTTCTTGGCTGCCACATAACACTGCTGACTCATGTTCAGCTTGTGATTTTCCCAAGACTCCTAGATCCCTTTCACACATACTGCTATAGCCATGGCCCCCCATCCTATATTTGTGGATGTTTAACGTGGTCCCCTGCTGAACATAGAACACCTCCACTCTTAGATCTTGTGGAAAAGAGCCTTCTTCCTTTTTCCTTTTTTGTTGTCATCTTCTACTTTCCCCGCATTGATTATTATTGTAATTTTTTTTACCTGCACCTATCATAGTTCACTGGGTTTGAATACTGTCACCTTTTTTTTTCTTTTATTGTCCTAAACAGCTTTAAAGTTTTATTTCACCTATTAGGGTCCCCTTTCTTTTTCTCAGATATATCTTTTTCATTCCTTTTGAATTCCCCGGCTTCAGTCCAAGTTTTTTGCCCCCGTAAATTGGTTTAAATCAAACCCCTTTTTTAAAAATTTTAATTTCTTAAACCAGGGATGTTTTAAGTTGTGTTTTGGCATGGTGATTGGTTTAGTGTTTTCTTTTGCTTTTTCTAATTTTTGATATTAGCAGTTTGTTTTGCCACAACTGTGCCACAAACTATTCTTCTTGGTTTTGCAAGAAAAAAGGGGCCCCTTTTTCTGTTCCTTTTGTAGTCTACTTTATTTCTATATTGGTATAGGTGATGTTGTTCAGTTCCTCCTTGGTTCTTGACAAACGTGTTTATGGTAACAAACTGCTGACCTTGCAAAATTAATAGTCACTCTCCCATAATGTTTGGTTCTGCCCCGTTTCCTACTTTTGCATTCCAATCGTCTATGATTAACAAGAAGTCTTGTTTTGGTGTGTGATCAATTTCCTCCTGGATTCCAACACAGAATTCAATGGAGCACAAATTGGATTATGGGTTTTTTTACCAATTTTCCCTTTTCCCCTTTATACCGTTCAGCCAGACTTTTTTTTTCCTTTGCATTTTCTGCCACCCCATTTCTTTCTTAGATTTTCCTGAGCAAAATACAGTATAATTTCTCCCATTTATCCTTATCCACTTTCTTCCTGTTTTATCCCTATCCACTTTAGCTCACTCACTCCAAGCACTGTAAAGTTCATATGTTTCATT
>CAOLHI010005345.1:0-73685 GCA_948474755.1 Ctenosaura bakeri
ACGTAAGTGCAAACGGGGCCCAGAAGCAATGTGCGATCATGCACCATTTTCAGCTTCCAACCGAAAATGAAAAGGTGCGCAATCGGTGCCTGCTGGCCCCTGGAGTATAATGTGATTGTGAGTGCGTCGTGCAGATCGCTCCTCACAATCGCGCGACGCTCCAAGGCACCCTTTTGCATGGCAAATGCTGTGTGGAAAGGGCCAAAGTCTTCTTATAATTTCAAAACATGGAATATCTAGATCAGAAGTGGGCAAAGTGCAAGCCATAGGCTAAATGTGGCTCCCAGAGCTGTTGGGGTGCAGGAGTAAAAAAGAAGGTCATGTTCCCAAATGCTTTCTGGGGGTGTTGAGGGCATTTCCACCATGTTAGGAAAAAATGTTTGCATATTTTTTCAAAAATCAGACAGGATAATGAAGGAATGGACTCCAGTTATTAATTTCCTCCAGCAAAAATAGGATGATTTAATTACTGAATAGAAAATTAACTGCTTGAGTAAGAGGTGATAGAATTAGAAATTACATAATTTCATTTAGAAAAGTTATTTGAATATGCAGGTATAAATTTGTAGAACTCACAGGAGGAGTTTAAATAGGAAGAATGAGAATAAGTTACAGAGTAGACAAAGTTTAATGAAGAGGATAATAAATGAAAAGGAAATGTATGATACAAATAGAGGAATGGTTTCCAAGGAAGGGTAAGAAGGATGTAAAAAGACAAAGTAAAGTGTATTTTAATTTAATCTTATTTACAAAAATCATGAATGTAAATGTAATTATTAGGTAATAAGTTTAGGAGAAGACTGCTATAAGGATATTAAGAACGGTGTTATAGAAGAAGATTCATCATGGAGATCATGTATTTAAATGATGCTTCACTTTGTTCTTTCTTTTTTCTTTTTCTTTTCTTTTTCTACTTTATCATTTTTATCTTTATTTAGTAAAAATAAAATTATTAAAAAAAATACTTTTTATTTTATTTAATACTTCTAGAAGTGTGGGAGGATTTCCACCTCATTCTGAGAGTGGGAGGGCGTGGACAAATTGAAGTCCAGGAGTAGCCTTTTTAAAAACAGAAAATGATTTCCAAAATGCTTCCAGGCTCCCTAGAAGACATTTGGGGGAAAACTCTTTTTTGTGTGGGGGTGGTGGGATGGGGATCTGTGGCCATCCAAGGTTTCCTGAGGGACCAATGTGGCCACCTATTCTTCCATGGTTGCCCACTCCTGATATATATTCTAACCCAAATTGTGTGAGATAACTGACCAAGGAGAGCAGGTTCTCTGCTGCAAATCTATGCCTTGAAACCTGGATGGCAACTGGGACAGCAAATGATAACGGCTGCATTCTTGTTTTTGTGTTCCCTCAAGTGATCCTACCTGAGGGGAGATTAGAATACCTCAGTAGATGGACTAGTTCATGAACGCTGGGTCTATCACTGGCTTTTGTTGTTGTTGTTGTTGTTGTGTATTTTCACTTTACTTCCAGCTTATGACACCCTAAGGTGACCCTATCATGGTGTTTTCTTGGCAAGATTTGTTCAAAGGGTTTGCCATTGCCCTCCTCTGAGGCTGAGAGACTGTGACTTCCTCAGGGTCACCCAGTGGGTTTCCATGGTTGAGTGGGCATTCAAATCCTGGTCTCCAGAGTCTTAGGGCCTTTCTGCACTACACTGTTATAGTGCTATTATTCCCCTTTCAACATCCTATGGGATCATGGGCTTTGCAGTTTAGGGAGGGGCCTTTGGAATTCTCAGCCAGAGAACTCTTTGGCCTCAGTAAACTACAAACCCCAGAATTCCACAAGAGGTTGAAAGTAGAATAGTAGCACTATAACAGCTGAGTGAGGAAAGGCCCACAGTTTGAGAGAAATAAAATATATTTTAGTTTCTGCAGTATTATTAACATATATGTATTAGCTTATAAGTTCAACACTTGAATCACAACACCATGTTGGCTCTCCCCGATGGCTTCTACATATATAAAAACCAGCATACTCAGTTTTCTGGATGACAACCTCTGTTTAACTAAAAAAGCACGACTTTCACACACAAGAGGGAAAAGTTCCTGTTTGGGACCACTACCTATCTTTCAAATCCCCCAGCCATAATGGCTGTGAAGGATTCTGGGAGCTGTCATCCCAAAGAATAAAGTTTTCCAAGCTCTGGCAATCAGCAGGCCTGGGAGAACCCCATGATTTCAAGAAATATATCTAATCTTTCCCTGTGCTTTGAAGAGGAAGAACTCACGTACAAACCTACACAGCTCCAATGAAAATAAGGCACTCCCAATGGTCACAGTGTCCTGGGAGTCTGTTTTTTAGGGTAATGTGAAGAGTGGACAAACAGAGAAGAACAGAGTATGCAGGGAGGGAACATGATTGACTGGCTGAAGAGGCAGAAACCCTCGAACAGAAGTGCTTTGCACTGCAACATTTTATTTGTTACCTCTGAATATTTGATAACAGGGATACAACAACAGGAAATGCCTGCTTGGTAAGGACCGAAAACTATCTGTCTGGCCACAGCTGGAAACACAAAGCTGAATGAGATCGTACCGTCCAGCAAGGCTGTGTTTATGCTCTCATGTTTATTTAATTTTTATTTATTTTTAAAACTTATATCCCACCACCTTTGGGATGGTTTGCAAAAGGAAAACCACAAAGCAAAATAAAACCAAGGACAAAACAATAAAATCAGAAAGCACTGACCAATTCTTTTTAAATAAAAAGAGAGAAAAACAAAACTATTCAGGCACAGGATGTACTATTTAAAAATCCAGCCCTTGCCTCCAAACAAGAGGAAAAGAAGCCAAAAAGGCCTTAGCTAACATTCACGTGTTCTTTCGACCTGTTAAAATTAGCTTTAGGAGAAACAGAAAATGGGGAAATCACTTTTCTGGTCTACGGCTCCAAGAATTGGGGATTCTGGCAATTGTAGTTCAGACCATAACTTTTCCAGCTCTTTGAAGTATGCATTTAAGTCTACATATGCATGAGGTTATATACTTACCAGAGTAAGTCCCATTGAACTTAAGGGAGCTTCTAACCCTTATACCGTGCAGCCCTTGAAAGCTCTAAGTGCAACTCACAGGGTTCTCCAGAAAACTCTGAAAGCCCTCAGAACCCCTTCAAAAAAATTTCAAGTACATTTTGGGACAATTTTTTGTTCCCAAATTACTCTCCAAAACTCCTAAAAAGGCAACAGTTTGCTCCCCTGCCCCCCCAAACTTCCACAAAACAGACAAAAAAGGGAAAAAAATTGCCCCCAAATCAGCCAAAATGGCAGCCAGAAGTGACTTCACATCATTTCAAGCACACTGAAGCCTACTGCTGTGGATCACCAAATGAGCACAGGAAGGAAGAATGCCCTTTTGTCACCCCTGTCTCATAGGATCTAGAACGATAAGGGTCTAAAAAGATTCAGGCCATTTCCGCACGAGACTGTTATAGCGCTATTATTCCACTGTCAACATCCTATGGAATCTTGGGGTTTGTAGTTTAGGGAGGGGCCTTTGAGTGGCCTCCCTAAACTGCAAACGCCAGGATTCCGTAAGATGTTGAAAGTGGAATGATAGCGCTATAGCATCCTAGTACGGAAATGGCCTCAGTGTTACTCACATTTCAGATCATGAAATGCAGGGGTGACGTTTTTTTGTTTGCATAACAACTAGCATGGGAGAAGCAAACTGTGTCAGGACTGTGATGCATTTCCCATTGTCAGAGGGTGAAGCAACTGGGGCATGTGCCCCGGGTGCCAATGTCAGGGGAGTGCAAAAAAGAGGAACCCTCCCCCTGCCTGGCCCCTGCTCACTGATGTCTACCCCTCCCCCACCCACCACTCACCCCTCCCCTGCTCACCGCTCGCCCCTCCTCCACCCACTATTCACCCCACCCCCTTGCCCTGGGCGCTGTTGAGCGTCTGTATGCCAATGTCCATTGCAAATGGCTGGTCCAGCATCCCCCAATTCAGATCAAGACTGCAGCAGGGGGAAAAGTTGTAGTGTAGTCTCTTTTTACTGCAGCTTCTCTAAGGGATATAGGAATCAAAGGGCAGTCAGGCATTATACTAGCAGAGAGGGAGTTATAAACACAAAGCTAATGGTTCATACTTTTCAATATTTCACAAATGAAAACCAGGACACATGTGGCCAAGAGCACAACATTTATTAATAAGAAAAAAAAAACACAAGCTAGGAGAGGCTGAAACAGTTTGCTTTTGCCTGGGCCTACTGGGAAGGGCAAGATACTACATGCTCTGATTCTCACCTCCTCCTGAGTTAAGTGAGCAAAAACTACTTTTATGCTTTGAACTCAGTTTGCAGCAATTGAAGTAAATCAGGACAAAGAGGGAAACTAAGCAGAGAGGAGAGAAACAGGGACTTTCTAAAAGCAGCTGGAAAAGTGGGAGGCAAAGGAATAATCAGGACTGTCCCTGTCAAATTGGGACAGTCAGAGGCCCTTTTTGCAGCTTACCTCCATCCAGCGTGGTCGCACGGGGATCACGGAAGCAGCCTCTTCCGTGAGGCACTCGTGTCCCCTCTGCTCCATCTCCGCAACACTTGCCTGCCAGTCAGCAGGCAGCACGAGGGCTCCGCCTCTTCCTTCCGAAGCGCAGCCAGGTATTTTCCCAGGCTGCGCTGGGGGAGGAAGCACGAGGGCTGTGGCTCTGGAGACTCCGCACAGATGGTAAGTGCATGTGGGGCCCCGGAGCGAAGCACAATCGTGCATCATTTTCAGCCAAGGGTCAAAAATGAAATATTGTACGATCAGTGCCTGCTGGCCCCAGCAGCACCGCGTGATTGCGAGGACATCATGTGAAATGCTCCTCGCAATTGCGCAGCACTCCGGAGGCCCTTTCGCATGACAAATGCCGTGCAAAAAGGGCCAGAGGGTACAGAAGTTGCAAGAGCTGATCCTTGGATGAAGTAAACTCAGCTCCCTACCTAAAAAGAGGTCTTGTTAGTCAAAGTAAATGAATAACAATTTGCTGCCCCTTCATGGTGCCCAGAACCTTTGTCTAGATTGGCATACAGTCTTACAAGTTCTCCTGGGCAAATCTGGATGAGATAAATAGAATGGACCATAGATTAGTTATAAAGCCCATGCTTTATCTGAAGAAGTAACAGGTTTGATCTGTGGTGTCCTCGATTGCATGTGTATCTGATAGTACAGGCCATAAAATTTGGAAAAAATAAATTTTGGGGCTACAACTCTCAGAATTCTCCCAGTCATTACAACCAATGCCTGTGTTGGCTGAAGAATGCAGGAGGTCGTAACCTCAAACAGTAATTTTTATAAGATCTGATGATACCTCTCTCTTTTATCTGGATGATGTTGTTTTAGCTAAATAAAATATATTCCATCTTGTATAATCACTATCAATGCTGGCATTGAAATTCTAGGAACTACAATCCAGAAAAATAACTTTTCTAAAGTCTGATCAGCTGATATCTAAGACAATGCTAGGCTACATGGACAAAACATCTGACTTGGTCCTCTTTCTGGCTTGAGATGTGAAGGCCCAGGGGAAAAATAGAACAATTCAAGGAGAAAAGGAATTATTATTATTATTATTATTATTATTATTATTATTATTATTATTATTATTTTCTTTGAAGCCTTTTTTTTTTAAATTGCTCCTCAGATTGGCAAAACCAGAGCTTAAGTATTCCTTGCAGTTCAGGACCTTGTAACTCCATTTTTTTGCAACACACACACACACATATACACACATACACATGCAATTTGTAATTACATTCTGAATAAATTGAACGTTTAATACACCAGACATACTACTTTTATGTCTAACAAAGTTATTTATAATGAATTTTATGTTCCCAAAGTAAGAAAATGACTTTCAGTCTGTAAACCAGAGGGGGGTTGACAACCAATTTTTTTTTCCCAAAAATTTTCGAAAATTTCCCTTATTTTTTCTGGAAAAAAAAAACCCTGAGTTTTTAAATAGCTTCCAAATTTCCAGAAATTTTATATCTCTGTTCCTATGACATCTCTTAGAGACAAAGTGAGCAAGCTTTGGAGGTCTGAGAGTCAATTTTAGGCAGTAGGACCCACCGCAGGCAACACCAACAGCCCCCCTCACCAAAAAAAAACCATATGCATAATAAAAACATTTGCAAAGCCCCTTGGGGGGAAAATCAGGGTGCTGCTTCACTTCTTGTTTCAAGATGAAACCACCACTCCACAGACTTCCAAGAGCAGATGTATCAGTTTTTAGTATGAAAGTTTAGAGGACATGAGATTCTTGGGAAGAGTCAAACTGGGGTCTAGTGAGAGCAAAAAAGGGGTCTTGGGTAAGGTAGCCAGATCAGGGCTATCCCAGGTCCTGACAGTTCAGAGCCAGAACCTTAGCCCTTTTATGATGCCACAAGGAGGAGGCTCCAATGATATCATAAGGGTTATGCTATGAGGGGAAGCCCCTGCTGATGTCATAAAATATGTCAACCATAACGACACAAATTATGCCATGGAAATTGAAAGAAAACACCAACCTCTAACAAATGAGAAAAATATACAATCCACATTTGCTAGGGTTAGGGGCACAGGACCCTTGTGAAAGTGGAAAAACAGAGAATAAATCTAGGTCCTCCCAAACCATATCTAACACACATAAAAAGTATGATCACAATATTCAACCCACCATGGATTCCTTTGAGGCAACAGAGTTCCTTCACAAAGCAGAAGAGGGTGGCTGGTGGGGCTTCCTGCCACCTCCACTGCTGCCCCCACACCATTTTTAAAAAGGAGTTACAAGCCTTGTTCGCAGTTTCAGTCTCACAAGGCTTGCAGTCCCTATTAAAAACAGCATTAGGGAGGCAGCAGAGGTGACAGCAAATAATCTGTGAATAATCAAATTTGCAAAAGTGAAACCCACAAATGCGGAGGGGCTGACTGCAGATACAACACTTTCCAAGGCAGCACTCTTGCCCTGAGATTCTTCTTCCTCACCCTGAGGACTATGAAAGACAGTTTGAAAACCTTAATCTCCTCCCTATTTCCATTTCCATTCCCAGTGGTGGAGGGATATATATTAAAATATTTCACTGAAGCTTAGCACAGAAGAAGCTCCTGAAAGTTGATGCCTTAATTGCCACAATCTGTTTCAAATAAATTTGGGCTCTGTATGATAATCTGAGGCAGCAAATTGATGAGGCTTCTGTCTCCCATGGGAACTGAATGCAAGCTGTTAGCAGGGGGGAAAATAGCTGTTACTGCTGAGATATGGATTTTAAAACAGACAAGTGTGAACAAACAAAGCTGTCTCCTTTAACGGGCCAGTAAGAAAGTGCCAGAATGTCTGGTGTTAAAATTAATATACTTAATCGCAAGCAGCAAATAGGGATGCTGCTGCTTATTTTAACACTTTCATCATCTACAGGAGTTAAAGTTACCAGACAGGTTATATGATAGCAGAACCTCATTTTAGATATTTGACTCCCCAAGTAGCTGGTTGTGCAATTATGCAAATCAGACTGGAGTAGATGCAGAGCTGTGTTAAATGATACAGACTTTGATTTCTTCCCTGAAAATTTGGGATGTACCTTTTTCCAAAGTAATTCAGTGCCCAAGATCCTAAATTGTGGTAATGCAATATAAACCTGCACATGTTGAGTTGCACATTAATGGTGTTAGGCAACCTTGTTGAATGGCCATGTTGCATGTCTCAAGCAAGGTACCAGATCTGCAACAAATGTGCAAGCAAATATCCAAGTGCATCCATGTAGAACGCACAACGTACGCGTGCAGGATAGACAGGCATGCAACTAGGTATGCTGTTTTTAATAGGTAATATGTATCTTATATGCTTTCAACTGTGTTTTAAGTTAATGTTGTAAAAGTAGTCTTTTACGTGGAAATGCTTAAATGCTTTTTAAACTTGTGTGCTCCATGCTATTTCAGCTATTTTGTTTTAGCTTGTCCAGAAAGCAAAAAAGGTCTCTGGGAGACACTTTGATTTTACCTGCACATTCCCAGGTTTGCATTCAAACTCATTCTTGAACTATCCCAAGTTTTCCTAACTCCCTCCCTCCCTCCCTCGTGCCCTTCCTCTTCCCCATCCCTCTGATTGGGGCCCCTTTCGGATGGCATTTTCCATGCAAAAGAGGGCCTGGAGTGTCACGCAATTGTGAGGAGCAATCCGCACAACGCACTCACAATCCCGTGACACTCCAGGGGCCGGCAGGCACCGATCACGCACCTTTTCATTTTTGGTTAGAAGCCGAAAATGGTGCACGATCGTGCATTGCTCCTGGGCCTCACGCACACTTACCTGGCGTGCGGAGCCTCCGGAGCTACACCGGTCGCACTTCCTGCGCCAGCACAGCTTGGGAAACTCCCAGGCTGCACTGCAGAAGGAAGAGGTGAGGCTCTTGCCTGAGCAGGCAGGTCGTGTGGAGCCGAAGGACCCCGGACGTGAGAGCCTCTCACCGGAGGCTGCTCATGCAATCCCTGCACCCCAGCCCCAGAAGACAGTAAGGTGCGGAAAGGGCCCATGTGTTGCATCTAGACTCAAACAACATTTCAGAAACTGAGTTTCAGAAATTTCCACTGAGCCTTCTTTATTTTTGTTCAGGAATTACAGTCAAAGTCCTAAAGTGCTTAGCAACATTGCACTACTTAAACATTAGGGTCATTTGTTTTTGTGGAAATGTTCCTCTTTCTCTCTCTTGATCTCTGTTGAATCTGTGTTCTGGAAACCACAGCTGTGATTTAGGCCATATTAGCCTGCTCCTTAATAACACAGAATGCCAAGTAGAGAGACATTTCATTTTGGAAAATATTGGATTAATTTAAACTTACCTAAGAAGCAGGAATGAAAAGTACTTAATAATGCCAGGAGTTATCAGGAAATACTTTAGAATGAAGAAAACATTGTGCAGAGCTCCAAAGTAAAATGGATTTGTACAGGAACAAAACCTGGGACTCTCTAAGACTTTTTCTTGTCTAGAGAGGCTCTTATATTATAAACCACTTCAAGCTCCATTTGGAAGAAAGGGACTGTGATAGAGGAACTCTCTTAACTTTATTAACTCAGACTTAAACCCGTACGCTCTGACTTAATAGATGTATGCAGATGGAAGCATTTGTGCATTTAGAAATGGAAAGCATATAGAAGCCTTTTGGAGCAGGATTTGCTGCTTCAGTTAGAAGTACTACCAAAAGCAAAAGCTTGGAAAAGTGAATTTTGACTACAAATCCCAGAATCCTCCAACTCGCATAACCCCTGGGAGTTAGTCAAGTAACTTTACCAAGCTCTGGCCAAAAGTACATATTAAAACGAGTCTAGAACAATGGTCTTGGTGGCTGGAGGATACCGAGAGCCAAAGTCCAAAAAAAAAAAGTAAGTTTTGCGAGCTCAGGGTTAGGACATTTGTATAGTATCTGGTTCCTACAGCCATTTTATAGGATACTTCTTCCTGCTGCAGGCATTGATAACTTGCTCACAATGTATTGTTTGGGTTAGTTATTTTTAATTTGCATCAGAAAAGTCTGGGTTGATTATGTAATTTCTTTCAATCAATTAAATGTATTGCAATGACTTAGAAATGATGGACTGATACATTTGATACAAGACAAGCTTCTTGCCTCACACTCCTATGAGCTCAGAATGAGCTATTAGCAAAACAGGTCACTTGGCATTTCATATCCAATCATTCCTTTTCTCTTCTAATATATTTTGCCAATATTTCCTAGCCAGACTGCCAGTACACAACATTATGTTTCTAATAATTGTAATCTTTTTCTTACAATGGCAAATTTTCTTGAATGTTCTGGGTCTCTGTGAAGGAAGATGCATAGTGCCACTGATACAGTATCTTCTAAAACAGGATCCTGTGGCCCTTGACTCTAACTCCCATCAGTTCCAGCCAACATAAACAGTTATCAGGAATGATGGGAGATGGAGTCTAGTGACACCTGGGGGCTCTGTTTCTTCATCTTGTCATGAAAAGTTTTCTTCAGTGTTGTTGTCAACTAGAGTTTGGGCCCTGTTTCCATGTATATTCTAATTGTGAAGAATCTTCTTTTCATTTAATTCCAAGTACCTTAGAATAACCATTTGAACACTATTGCTGAGGTATGATGGGAGTTGTAGTCCAACGATGTCTGGAGGGCTACAAGCAGTCTGCACCTCTTTAGAAAGAGCACCTTTACACAATGTCAATAATAGTAACATCTTTTTGAACCCAACTGAATTTAAAGATTTTGTGTTCCTTGGCTCAGTCATAAATCAAAATGGAAACTGTGTTTAAAAAATCAGAAGAAGGGCAGCTATGAAGGAACTAGACAAGATCCTCAATTGTAAACATGTATCATTAAATACCAAAGTCAAAATAATCAATACTATTGTGTTTCTAATTTCTGTGTGTGGTTATGAAAGCTGGATAGCAAAGAAAACAGACAGGAGGAAAATCAGCTGATTTGGAAATGTGATGCTGGAGGATAGTCCTGTGGATTAGTTGATCCCCCACCCTAGATAGATAGATGATAGATAGAGGTGGGGGGAGAGAGATCTTACAGCAAATCAAGTCAGAACTCTACACTAGACTCAATCTGTTGTACTTTGGACACATAAAGAGATAACATGGCTCCTTGGAAAGGAAAATGCTTGGTAAAGTAGAAGGCAGTAGGAAAAGAGGAAGACCACATTAGAGATAAAGAGGTCTGTAAATGTGAGTTTGACAAAGATGCCTAATCACTACAACAGAGGAACTTACACATGCCTAAGATGCCCACAGAATTCCAGCCTTTTGAAGGTCCATACACATACTATAAACTATTTATGCCACTCAGTAGCTCCTTCTGAGGGGATGAGGTTTACCAAATTTCAAATAAATCATTTCAGGGTGTACATATGTGCAAAAAAGTTTGATATCTGAAATTTTCATTTTTTTAAGGGATGTCCTGCCTTCTTTATGGTTTTATAGTTGCTTTCTTATAAAGCTGTTCTTGCTGATGCTGCTTCTGCTGCTGTGTGATTTCAGGTAATTTCTGACTTGTTGAGACCCTAAGGCATGTCTATCATGGGCTTTTCTTGGCAAGATTTGTCGAAGGGATGCCATTGCCTTCTTCTGAGGCTGAGAGTGTGTGACTTGCGCAGAGTCATCCAGTGAGTTCTGATGACCAAGTGGGGACTCAAATCCTGGTCTGCAGAGTCATAGGCCCTTTCCGCACTACACTGTTATAGTGCTATTATTCCACTTTCAACATCCTATGGAATCCTGGGGTTTGCAGTTTAGGGAGGGGCATTTAGAATTCTCAGCCAGAGAGCTCTTTGGCCTCAGTAAACTGCAAACCCCAGAATTCCACAGGATGTTAAAAGTGGAATAATAGCACTATAACAGTGTAGTGTGGAAATGGCCATAGTCCAACACTCAGACCTCACTACAATGCTGGCTCTCTTATGAAAGTGACCTACGAGGGTCATATTGAAAGTAATGCCAGTGTGCCATTTTCTCTGAATCTATTAATCCAAATGGGATGCTATTACACCACCAGATAGAGTAATTCTTATTGCGTGACTGATATAATTTCCGTATTTCTAGGTGTCGCATAACCATGGATATGAAGCAGAAACAAAGAGCAAAGTTCTTGACCAAAGAAAAGTCTACTGCTGCCAACATCCAGAGAAGTCTCAGAAATGCATATGGTAGGGTAACAATTGATGAGAATAGTGTGGGAAGATGAGTGAAAAGTTTAAAGAAGGCAAAACCACTGTTGAAGACAAACCATGTAGTGGCAGAGAGTACTGAAGTAATGTGTCAACAATTGTTCCAATGTAGTTCCAGGCCATTTCTGCACTAGCCTGTTATAGCACGATGATTCCACGTTCAACATCCTCTGGAATCCTGGGATTTGCAGTTTCGGGAGGGGCCAGGTGGCCCCTCCCAAAACTGCAAACCCCAGGATTGCAGAGGATGTTGAACGTGGAATCATCGTGCTATAACAGGCTAGTGCAGAAATGGCACCAGTCTTTCCAGAGACCAAAGTGTGATCAGTTCTCCCCTCTCATCCATCACAGCTCACTAATCTCTACACCTGTCCTTCAGAAATATCTCATGGAACTTACCTGAGGAACTTGTATATTGTACAAGGGCTGTACTAAAAGTGATGCCTGTCAGGTCATAACTCACTTATTAACACAACAGGAGACTTATGCAACTAAAGTAAAGTAAAGTAACTCTTTGTCTACACAACAGTACTGAGTGGTAACATAATAGCCACCTTTAAATATCTGAAGGGATATCATGTAAAAAATGGAGTCATTTTGTTTTCCGCTGTTCCAAAAACCAGAACACAAACCAATGAATCCAATTTATAAGAAAAAGATTCCAGCTAAACATTAGGTTCAAAGGGTGATAGACACTCCTTCTTTGGATGTCTTTGAACATGGGTTGGATGGCTTTAGCTGTGTGTTCCTGCATGGCTTGGAGTTGAACTAGATGGCTCTTATGACTCTTTTCAACTCTGAGGCCATTTCCACCCTATGGTGTTTCAGTGCTGCAGAAGTGTATCTAGCTTAAACAGCACATAAGGCAAGCTTGGAAGCTGTGCCCCTACCTCCAAGTCCGCTTCCTCCTCCACCACTGCTGCAAAATCCTCCACCACTGCTGCTAAATTCCCCCCCTCCCCCCGGCATTGGCATCCAGGTGGCATCCAGGGCATGTGTCCTACTTGCCCCAATACGCCTCTTCAATGCTATTATTCCACTTTCAATATCCTGTGTAATTCTGGGGTTTGGAGTTGACTGAGCCCAAAGAGCTCTCTGGCTGAGAATTCTAAAGGCTGTTCCCTAAACTGCAAACCCGGGATTCTATAGGATGTTGAAAGTGGAATAATAGCACTATAACAGTGTAGTGTGGCAATGGCCTGAGATTCTATTATTCTCTAGAATAACGACTAGACATCAAAACCCTTTAAGCAAGCAGCTAACAATCTGTACAAAAACCTACAGAAAATGTAGCTTAACCCTTGCTTCACTATTGCTAACTGACTCTATGAAGTGACCTCGGCCATTTCCGCACTAGTCTGTTATAGCGCGATGATTCCACTTTCAACATCCTCTGGAATCCTGGGGGTTGCAGTTTAGGGAGGGGCCAGCTGGCCCCTCCCGAAACTGCAAACCCCAGGATTCCAGAGGATGTTGAAAGTGGAATCATCGCGCTATTACAGGCTAGTGCGGAAATGGCCCTCGTCTCAAGATTTCCCCCTGAACTACATAAAACCAGAAAGTAAAGAGGTAGAAGTAAAGAGTATTGTTTACTGAGACACTGAGTTAAGCCTTGTCACTTGAATCCCTTCAATATTTAACAGAAGGTTTGTGTTATTCTGTCTCATGGTCATCGTAATACAGAGCATCCCATGTTGTTAATTTGTTAACAACAGTGACAATTCACTTGTATTTGGTTTCCAGATTTGAAGTGTGGAATATGTAATCATAAAGGAAAATGCCAATTTGCAAACAATACCACTTAGAAGCCATTTCACTTCATCCTCGTTTGTTTCAAGCTGCCGCAAACATTTCTGTCATTCTTTCTAACATCCACAGAATGAATGAGACCCTCTTCCCTTCCATAATCTCCCCTGCCCCATTTCCATCAATTAGAAAAAGTTGTATATAGCTCATAATTCACATTGATAAACGGTTTCTCAGTAGGGATGAGGGGCATTTTTTATTTGTCTGACCAGCATTTTTAAAAGAACCGGCCTAGTTCACTCTTCGCAGACTAATCTGCATATTCATCTGGCGAATGTGAATTAGGTCGGTTCATTTAAAAAATGCAGGTCAAATGAAAGTCTCCCCTATCCCTAATGAGAAGGGGTCTGTTAAATGAACCAAACTAATTCTCACTTCCTGGACTAACATGCAAATCAGAACACAGCTGTCCTTTGGATTGTGTTTTTTGTAATGTAGTATTCAGATTTACAAACAAAAGAAGGGGTACAGAAGTGTAGATATGAGGGACAGATGCATGTGCCATAGCAGGAAATTGCATATGAAAAATATGAATGTAGATACTTTTTTAAAATGGTAGGTAGATGGGGAAATTGGATGATGATTGACTAAAACCAACTTATGATTGAATACATGCCCCAGGAATGTGTGTGGGTGTTTGTGTGGGTGTATATCTGTGTCCTAGAAACTTGAGAAGCTGAGAGGCATAAGAGTTAACTCCATTCTGTTTAATGAATGATGGTTCCCCCCCCCATATGGTAAGAGCAAGCCCTGAAAAGTGTTGTCCAATATGCAACAGCCTCTGGGCCGTGTGTAGTAGCTGCCTGTGTATACAAGATAAACTTCAGTGATGCAACATTCGTTAAAAAATGAGTACATCATGACACCGGGTCAACAATCAGACATGAGACATGAACTTGTTGTCATGTATCTTCAAGTCATTTCTGACTTACATCCAACCAAGGAGTGGCATACTTTTCACCAGGTTTCTTTCTCTAAAGATCACAGTTCTCTTGTCCCACAAATGTACTACTCCAAGAAATGTATATCTTGGTTGCATTTATGCAGTAGCGAACATTCTGATTACTATGAAGTGACAGCTCCTTCAACTTCACTAGCAGTTTCCTCAAGTGGGTGGATTTTCTCCTCTCTGTATACTTTGTGTAAAGATGAATGGTTTTCTAAATCTTAAGAATGAAAGGTCTAAGCCCTCCAGGAAATCACCCACATAGTGGGTGACTCCACACTGCACAGTTAGAGAAGTTTGATTCCACTTTAACTGGCATGGCTTCATCATATATAATCCTGGGAATTGTTGTTGCATGAGGTGCTAAGAATTATTTGGTAGACCACTATAGTGAATTTCCTCAAACAATAGCTCCCAATATACCCTGAGAAGAGAAGGATTACAGACTAAATCAAAGTATTTAGAGGGCTGTGGTTTAGTGGAAAGTTGTCTAGAGCTGTCAAACAAAGAATTCTAAATGCTTCAACAAATCACAAATCCTAGGATCCCAAAGTTCAGAGCTAAGATAGTTAAAGTGGCATCAAACTGCTATAATTGTGCAGTGTAGATATACCCAGAGACTGTTTCCTTCCTCAGCAAGTGTGCTTGTGCTGTCATTTATCGGCTCTGCCCACAGATGGCAACTCATCCACATCTTTCCTTTGTTCATATCTTTCCCCTGCCCCTTGAGCTAGCCTGACTCTGAAATGCTTCTGCTAAAAAGTTTCCACTGTCCAGTGTTCTTGTGTTCTGCTCTGCTGTCCCCTTCCTCTCTCATCCTGGATCAAGTGTTCCTTCTCCTGCTGCCAGTTCTTAGCTGAAATTATGTAGAAAACATTTGCCTCACTCAAATCATCATTCTGCCGAACCCAAGACTTTGCCAAAAGAGTCTTGGTAGCTCTCCTCTTCCAAAGCATCACGATTTTTGCTTGCTATGGAGAGTCTTCTTGGTTTGCTCTCTCAAAGCACAATAGTTCTAGCTCTCCAAAAAGTGTTTCGGCTCCAGCAAAGCTTCCACACTTTTTCCAGGCTCCCTGCCTTTCTCCTCTGCATCTATAAAATGATTCCTCCCCTATCATACTGTCCTCAGAAAGAACTACATGAGATCCCACTATCCTAATCTGCCTTTAAGAGGTCAGTTCTCTTCACATGGTAGCTACCATTTCTGCCTGAGCACCTCCTAAAAGTGGTGAGGTAGATTTTAGTTCTATCTCTGCCACTTTCGGGGCAATCTTTCGCTCATTAGTCAGTCCAAAGAATCATGGCCAAACTTCTTTGTGCCATTGCTGCTTTATTTTTGAATGCCTCCCTCTCAGCAATCATGCAGAAAGAAAGAGTTTGTCTTGGGTCTTTCTGTCACACCAACTTCTTCTGGAGCAGGTTGTCAGAATACAGAAACTGAACTGGAGAGTCAGGTTTCACAAGACAGGAAGAAAATTGGAACAAAGTCAGAAAAGCCAAACAGCACACTGCAAAAAAAAAAAAAAAATGCTGAGTGTGTCCTGTCCTGTCCTTTCTTTAACTGCTCCTATTGCTCCAGACACCTCTACTGATCCTGAAAATTTAACCACAAAGAAGCCTTTAAACTCCAACTAAGCTTGCAGGGATGGCTATAAATAAACAATATACGGGATATAAACAAACAAACAAACAGACTCAAAGGCTTCTGGGATTGATCAAGAAAAGAAAGTAGGAAGACAGTAAATAAATTTTTTACTCTTTTCCTATTTTCTTTTCTTGATCATTCCCAGAAGCCTTTGAGTCTGTTTGTTTATATCCCTGGCTCTTCCAGCCTTCCAGAAGTAGAGATACAATTCTCTCTGCTCAGTTTTGGCAACATGTGACTGCATGCATGTTTTTCAAGTTTCACAAATCTTGTATTAAGCACATCCTTAGGTTGATCTTCTGATATTCAAGTCTTTTTCCTGAGATTTTTTTTCCTTATTTATTCTAAAATTTATTTTTCTTGGTTGTCTCCTATACCCAGCACACTCTGTTGCACATGGGCTAATTAATTCCTTATTTGCTAATTCCCAACACTGATCACAGTGTCTGTTCTGATTCTTGTGCATAAAATAAATTCCCCTGAGAAACAGACTGATAAAAGCAAGTCACTAAAACAGTTTCACTAAAAGACACCATTGCTGAGATTAAAGGTCTTTTGAACAGGTATATCTGAGAACATGCTCAGTTTAGTAAGAATGTCTAGAAAGAACACACATTAATAGATTTGCCTTCAAAATCTCTACTTGAAGAGAATGCACCATTTTACAGTGTTCTCTATTCCTCCATCAAACATCAGGGGCCACTAAGTAGTTGGGGTTTTTTCCTAATGTTTAGTTGAAATCTCCCTTTTCATAATTTGAACCTGTTGACTCAGATCCTCCACTTGGGAGCAATGAAAAACAAATGTTCAAAAGGGAGCCATGTCTGTCTGTTGAAGAAAATTCAAGAGCTTGTTTTTAATGCTAACAAATTTATTATAGTATGAACTGTCATGGATTATAATCCATTTCCTCAGATACATATATTATCATCATTGATTTATATATATATGAACAGTGCACATGGGTAGAAGTAGAATTTTGACCATGAGGTCAGACCAAATGTAGTCTATCAGGTATGTGATATTTGACATTTGGCCTATCGTGTGTTACAGCTACATATACACAGCTACATATGTGTCCCTATTAATCCAAGTGACAGCTCTCTTCAATGTCCATGTTGAAAATTCATCTGACTTTTGAGAGTTCCGTGTGCCTTTCTTTTCACAAAGAGCATATTGGCTCAAGTAAGATGAGTGCTAAGAAGAGGATTGTTACCTTAAGTTGATCCCATGAACAAAGAAGCCACTGTACTGGATTTAGCCTACTTTATCAGAGTTACTGGACAACCATGTGACTTCTCTGTAAGCTGACTCTGACATTCACATTAAGACAGAGAAAGCAGGATTTCCAAGAAACTTCAATAAGGTATCTTCAGGATTTGATGAGAATTTTTGAAGGACCTGAACACATGCTGATTTGGACAGACATTCATGTAAAAGATAAGGAAATTAATGCCAGAAGGAACCACACTGCATAGCTGTCCTTGAGAGATGGAAACTGGTTCAGAATGCAGTATCCATTCTATGATGAAGGTACATTGCCAGGAGATGCTTATCACAGGAATGCAAGAACTTCTTTGCTGGATCAGACCTAAGTTCAGCAGAACTTGGAAAGGTTATTTTTGGTACCACAACTCTCAGAATTCCATAGCTAGCATTGTTAATGGAGTCAAGTGTGCACTGGCATCCAAAACTATAACTTTTCCAAATTCTGAGTGTCAGTTTCAGGGTCCATTTCAATCCAAACCTAGAACATGAGATCTTTGAAGAGTAGGGTTCCCAGCAGCCCTGCTCACTGCCCATGATGCTGAAGAACCTTTGGAGCCCCATGTCTGTGCCTCTATCCCTGGGACAATAGGTCTCTACTTACCTGTGTAGTTGTCAGATCAACCCCATCTCATTGCCCCCCAGAAGCAAAGAAGCATAGAACAAAGCAAGTATGTCAAGACTGCTAGGAAGTGCCAGCTAGTTAGTTGTACATGGACTAACTTAGGAAAAGGAAAGAAACCAGCAGAGCCTAACAGAAACCCAGAAAGGTCAAAGCTTCCAGCGTCTATATAAGCTCACAGTCTGAAAAGGCTCACTGATGAAGACACAGCATCCTGAAGGAGAGAAAAGTGATCATCTGTATAGTCTGGTACTCTTCAGCTTTTTCACACCTACAACCTGCCTTCACACTAAACATGGACCTGGGGACCCACTCATTATTATTTTTTTTCTACAAGATACCTATATAAAGGTTATGGGCTATTGTGGCCCACCATATAGGTCATATAGACTGCAAGGTAGGACTGAGTCTCAGTTTATTAGATGAAGGTCTAGTGGTCTAAATCCCATGGTCATACTAGATGGGGCTGATACGAGTTATAGTACCTCTGGAGGATACAGTACATCTATAGTACATCTTATTCCTGCTCTAGTCCAAAAACAGCTATCCAGACATTTCTGGAGAATCCACAAGCAGAGAACCAAAATAAGAACCGTTCTGTGTGTGTTTGTTCTCCAGCAACTGATGTCCTGCGATGAGATTATTGCCTCTGAATCTGAAGGCTTCATTCATTTGCCATGGCTAAGAATCATTGACAGAAGAGACTGATAGCTCTTATGTTAGTGGGGTAAGTGAATCTGCTCTAGGTCTTAATCTAGATTTTAAAGCAGCAATCCACAGTACTGCACTTATTTTGAAACTAGGTTTCAGCATCTTAAAGTTTGGATTCACGCCCAGAGTGAATTTACTACTCCACTGACATTGGTGTTACCAACCACCGCTAGCCCATTGATACATCTATGTGTCATGTTTGGTCTAGCATTTTCTTATAACCATGTAAAATAAAATCTATGACCACACCATAAGTATCAACATGACCACAATGAATTGCTCTTGTGGATAGTGACAACACAACAGTGCTCCTTTTTCAAAATAAAAAAAGATACCAAGAAGTTACTTTTTTCTGCAGCAAGTAACATTTTATTTGTTATAGCTCCTATGTTGAGGAGGGGGAAAGTACTATTGACCTTAAGTAAATAAAGTGCAGGGGAAGTTCCATTCCACAGGACACGTGGATGGATGCCTACATGTTACTTCCTGGAGCAGCTTGAGAATTATTGTTCTAGACACTCCAGGAAGTGCCTGTCAGCCACACTTCCTGTGAAGTGATCTCTCACATTGCTCTCTAGTGCCAATAAGGGGCTGGTAAAGGAACTTCTTTCAAGCAGGGCTGCAGGCACAGTGAGGTTTCTGTATTTCTGAAAACAATAAAAGACCCTTTTCTCAAATAACCGTCTCCTTGTGCATATTACCATATGTTGTCCAGAACTAATGGCTGCAATGCTTTTTCATTCATTCATTCACTCATGTATGTGCAGGTTTCCCACAAAATGCGGCTCAAAGAGGCTTGCTGTATATTATTACCATTCAACTGTCCTCCTCTCTTTGACAGCAAGTTCCTGCGCATGTCTAGTCAAAAATACCACTGAGTATGATCAATTCAGTTGATTCAGCTAGTTCAACTGAGTTCTGTTACCAGGCTAAGTGGGTATAGAATTGTAAGCTAAGTCTTCTAATTTCTATTAGGTATAAGTGTGAGAAAACTTGGTAAATAGATGATGGGTGGGTGGGTGGGTGGGTGGGTTGGTCGGTTGGTTGGTTGGTTGATAGATAGATCAGTCAATCAACTGATAGATGAATAAATATAAAATTTATTTACATAAATTATAGGTTAATATCTCAATAGGCAATATTAATATCATATCTTTATTAAAGGCATATTTTTAAACTCAGTTCTTAAACTTGAAGAACAAAGATGCTTCATTTCAAATTACACTTATCAGTTCAGAACTGTCAGAGTCTCCGAGGTTTCCAGGCCAAAATCTAAAACCTAGGAACAGCCCCAGTTATATCATCAAGTTTTAGAAACTGAAACAGACCTTTAGTTAAGGGAGCTATTCACAGATCAAGGTAAAATGAGGAGATCATTATTTCTTATTTACTTAGGGAGATGGGATAATTAACATTTAAATACTTCTAGCCAGAAGGTAGATGAAAAGCAGAGCAGAAGGTGAGCCTTGAGAAAGAAGATGGAAGCTATCTAAGTAAATACATTAGACCTCCAAGAGTGGTTTGGTTTTGTTTTTTTCCAACAAATCAACTAAGCCTTAAAAACGGTATCAAGCTGCTCCTCTACCAGCTGAGCTGGAGCTTTGTACACTGCCCTTTCTTGCCTGCAGTTTGCCTCCCCAAACTAGAGAATATGCACCCTTCTCTCCTGTCTGGACATTATACATAAAAACTGGAGACTCAGGGCCAGCTGGCAGCCCTCAGATACTGGAACCACTGAAGTGAAATGCCCTCTTTATCTCTTCAGAGTAAAGACCAGAGAAGATGAAGTACCTGAGATCTTCAAATGGGTATCTTTTTTCCTTTACATTTGGGTCTTTTTTCTGTGTCATTTTCACTAATCAAACTTGCACCCTCATTACCAAAAAAAGGAGAGAAAAAAGGAGAAAGGGGGAAAAAACACCCTAGCTGTATCCATTGATCTTCTCTAATGGTATAAATATCTCTGGGGGAGCACTTTTTATCCAGAAAGTAGGGGGCTCAGCCCTTAAGACTGCTTTTTACTAAAATGTGAAGAGAAGAAAGTCCAACTGCAGTTCCTTGTTGCCAAGTTCTGTAGTATGTCCAGGAAACATCCAACTCTCCCAACCAAAATCTCTTCTTTTTAGCACAAAGTAGCGTCACAAATAGTCCAAACCAAAATATCTCCATTGATATATAATGATTTCTTATAAATAAATGATGCTAACAGAAGTATTGGTGGACTAAGTGTCTTTTTGAAACAAGATCAAATATCCATTGCTGTCCCAATGCAACAGATGAACTCTGTCTGTGTGTGTGTGTGCACATGCACGCACGCACCCATGCACACACACACGCCCGTATACTCATTGCCTTTGCTGAACCAAGTTAATGCTGTTGCCAAAAGTATGTCCTTTACAACCCGTTGCTTCTATGGCCCAGTGCCAGCAAGCAGAGAGCAGAATTCCTAATGGCAGACTATCTGTCATCTCTCTCTCAATCTCTCCTTCTCCTTTCTCTTTCACATCTGCAAATCATTTGGAACTCATTTAGCCTGGAGTGTAAACTTCAGTTTCACCAAATGAATATTTGGGATCTGGGATATATCACAAAGCCACAAACAATTCTCCTTACAGGTTTCTAGCACCAAATAGTGCATTTAGCTTTGTGTTCAATCCCTTACCCTACCCCCATATATATATGTGCATACTTTTAAAAAAAAATCTCTCATTGCACATCACTGGATAGGCTATGCTTATAGTGAAGCCAAGACCTGAAATTCTGTGTTATAAGCGAAGGTAAATCACATCTGAAATATATGACGTTTGTAAGGAGAAACACATGTCTCGAAGCCTGGAGGCGGAAGATTTGTGGAGGAAAGTTGTGGAGGTCGGTGGAAGAAGAGTTAAGCTGCGTCCTCTCGCCTGCTGCGATTTTTCTCCAAATCACCGCCATTGCTCCCCGAAACTGCTTTTCACTAGGAACAGCTACCACCAAGGTTTCACATTTGTGTGTGTAATGCATAGTTTGGTCCTCATCTTGGCTTCTTATTGATTGTTCAAAGAAAGACATCTTAATGCCAAAAACAGCAATAAAACAGTCCCATGGCCAGTTTTGCACATTACAGCCAACAAGCTGATTACACCATTACTGGATAGTGTCAGCTTGGGAGAATTAGGCAACTCAGTGAGGTGATGGTCTTTATTATATAGTGGTTGGTTTTTGTTCTATGGTTAGCCTAGTCAGCTTTTTTCTCTAGTATATTGGCTGTTCTGTTCTAACACTTTACCCCCCACTCTGGCTCTTAGGAATGTGTAATTTAGCCATAATAATGAGTATCAGGTTGGAATCCTGAAGTTCTCATCTTCCCCATGAGGATTCTTCTGGTTTTCGCATACTTTACCCACAGGCTCCTACAATTACTGGCTCAACCCTTGCTCAATTGGCATTTCAATTAAACACCCCACCAGTTTTGAATCTGTGCCTGAAACAGTCCTATGGGGTTTTTTAAAGCTTGTCAAGCAATACTGAAAGAAGATGTTTTTCCCCCCCTCGGCTTTTTTTTTTTTTTTTGGTAACTCTTATTGTCATTTGGAGGTCCAGAGTCTCAGCTGGGGGTGGAGGCACGGGCAGGAATGCATAGCAAGTTGGCCTCCTCAGAGATATTTGAGGCCTAAATTGTCAGGCTTTATTAAAATGAAGGATGAGGAGGTAATACTGCAATCTCAGACAGAAGAGTGACAAAGCTGCTCTAAAATCAAGGCCAGCCCTTCCAGTAGATAGCGTAGGGTAGCTGCCTCAGGCATCATTTTGGGAATAGAATTGAGAAATACTGTTTTTCAGAACTACAACTCTTAGAACTCCTCATGTTGGCTAAGGGATTCTGGTCACCCAAAAAGGTGAGGAAGGAGAGGGCTTGTTTTCTGTTGCTCCAGAGACCAGGACAAGGAGCAATGGATTCAAGCTGCAGGAAAGGAGATTCCACCTGAACCTCAGGAAGAACTTCCTGACGGTCAGGGCTGTCCGGCAGTGGAATGTGCTGCCTTGGAGTGTAGCGGAGTCTCCTTCCTTGGAGGTTTTTAAGCAGAGGCTTGATGGCCATCTGTCGGGAGTGCTTTGAGGGTGTTCCTGCATGGCAGGGGGTTGGACTGGATGGCCCCTGGGGTCTCTTCCAACTCTACATTTCTATGATTCTATAATTCTATGAAAACGGAACTTTTCTGACCTCTGTGTGGGTGCCATCAAAGGGCAGCAAATTGTTCTTTAGCAATTTGTAATTTCTACAGCCAAGGAGGGAGAGCAGCATTTGTGGGATTTTCTACCTCATATGCCAAAATACCTTTAAACATTATATATTTGACTTGGGTCTTTTACATAATTATAGGTCTATCATTCCATTTTGACCATCATGGGTCCAACCTATGGAATTCTGAGATTTGTAGTTTAGGGAGGGATATTTAGAATCTGCAGCCAGAGAACTCTAAGACCTCACCAAACTACAAACTCCATGATTCTACAGGATCTTGCCATGATAGTTAAAGTGGAATCATAGTGCTATAATTGTGAAGTGTGGAAAGGGCCCAGATCTCCTGTTTGAGTGTCTAAATGTCTTGGGTCTGCCCTACATAACAGCCAGAGGTGTTCCAAATCTTTTGTTGTGACTGACAGCAACCGGAACACAGCAACAGCAATAGAATATGTACCGGTATTTCTATACTGCTTATCAGCTAAGTGCTCTCTAAGTGGTTTACAATGTGTTAGCTGATTGCCCCAACAAGCTGAGTACTCATTTTACCAACCTGCAGAAGGATGGAAGGCTGAGTGAACCTGGAGCCCAGCAGGATCGAACTCACAACCTTGTGGCTGCAGTACTGGCATTTAACCACTGCACCACTAGGGCACAGTACTGGCATTTAACCACTGCACCACCACTGTGCCACCAGGGCTCCACTAGCTGAGCAACACAAGATCAATCGGCCACATGTGATCCCGTGGATTTTTTGGATGGGTCCAGGATGCCTACTTTTTACATTTTGCCGCTAAATTTCAGTGTCAGGGAGCATGTAACCCACGGCAGGGGTTACAGGATTAGCCTCTGTGCCTACCAATAGTAACCACTCAGGAGGGGATGGTGAAATTGCTTTGAATTTTCATCCCAACTTTAAAGGAGCTATCAAAGTGCTGAACCCATTGTTGTTGTTCATGTTCTTGTGTGCCTTCAAGCCATTTCTGGCTTATGGCAACTCTAAGGCAAACTTATGACAGGGTTTTCTGAGGCTGAGAGTATGTGACACACCCAAGGTCACCCAGTAGGTTTCCATGGCTAAGTGGGGAATTGAACCCTGGTCCAGTGCTCAAAACACTACACCGCACTGGCTCTGAAAACTATTCACTCCAAAAAAAAAAAAAAAAAAAATAGAGCCAGAACTTTGAGTCATCCTTTTAAGGTTTGAACTAAAACCAGGAGTAGCTTGACCACCCCACTGACATTGGCCACCATCTTCCACTTTGCTGACCCAGGCAATTTTCCCGGGTAAAATCCTCTCTGTTCCTATTTGGTTGAGTGTGATCAGCTGCAGCTGAAAACTTGTCAAATATTTGTAACTTCACACACACAAAAAATGTACTTGCTTATTCCAGAGCAGTGCATGAGGCTATCTAGGACAGCAGCCTAAGGTTCCATCAAATTGTTAAGCTCAAATGTGTAATCACACATTTAATATCTCTGTGTTTGTATGCTTGTTAGTATGCGGTGGGGAGGGGAAAGTTCCAGAAGTTGTTGAGTTTGAACTCTGTGTGCCCATTAAGCTAGCCTGTTACCTTCAGGTTAGATGGAAGGTGCTGGTTTCCCACCCCATTTGGTTATCTGTGGATGCTGTGGATGTAGCATATCTCGATTTCAGTAAGGCCTTTGACAAAGTTCCCCATGACATTCTTGCAAAGAAGCTAGTAAAATGCAGACTGGACAGGGCTACTGTTAGTTGGATTTGTAATTGGTTGACCGACCAAACCCAAAGGGTGATCACGAATGGCTGCTTTTCATCCTGGAGAGAAATGACTAGCGGGGTGCCACAGGGCTCTGTCCTGGGCCCAGTGCTGTTCAATATTTTTATCAACGACTTGGATGAAGGAATAGAGGGCATGCTCAGCAAATTTGCAGGTGACACCAAATTGGGAGGGGTTGCTAATATGCCAGAGGACAGGATCAAAATCCAAAATGACCTGGATAGATTGGAAAGCTGGGCCAAGGCTAACAAAATGAAATTCAACAGAGAGAAGTGTAAGGTCCTACACTCAGGTAGAAAAAATGGAATACAGAAATATAGGATGGGGGACACGTGGCTGGATAGCAGTACGTGTGAAAGGGATCTAGTAGTCTTCATAGACCACAAGCTGAACATGAGTCAGTAGTGTGATGCGGCAGCCAAGAAAGCCAATGCAATTCTCAGCTGCATCAATAGGAGTATGGTGTCTAGATCGAGGGAGGTACTGGTACCACTCTACTCTGCTTTGGTTAGACCTCATCTTGAATATTGTGTCCAGTTCTGGGCACCCCAATTCAAGAAGGACATGGTCAAGCTGTAGCAAGTCCAGAGGAGGGCGACCAAAATGGTGAGGGGCCTGGAAGCCATGCCCTATGAGGATAGACTTAGAGAGCTGGGTATGTTTATTCTGCAGAAGAGAAGGTTAAGAAGGGGACATGATAGCCATGTTTAAATATTTGAAGGGATGCCATGTAGAGGAAGGAGAGGGCTTGTTTTCTGCTGCTCCAGAGACCAGGACAAGGAGCAATGGATTCAAACTGCAGGAAAGGAGATTCCACCTGAACCTCAGGAAGAACTTCCTGACGGTCAGGGCTGTCCAGCAGTGGAATATGCTGCCTCAGAGTGAAGTAGAGTCTCCTTCCTTGGAGGTTTTTAAGCAGAGGCTTGATGGCCATCTGTCGGGAGTGCTTTGAGGGTGTTCCTGCATGGCAGGGGGTTGGGCTGGATGGCTTGTGTGGTCTCTTCCAACTCTACATTTCTATGATTCTATGATTTGGAAAACAGAATGGAAGACTGGACACCATCTTGCCCTTTGTCTCAGACTACAGAAGTGTCTTGGGTCAGCCTATATGACTTTGGTCAGGGCTATTGTCTGGGCTATTAGGAGGATTAGAGTCAGCTTGGTGTAGTGCTTTAAGCTTTGGACTATGACTTTGGAAACTGATTTGATTCCTCACTCAGCCATGAAAACCCACTGGTGACCTTAGTCATGTCATATACTCTCAGTCCCAGAAAACCCAATGATAGATTCCCCTTAGGGTCACCATAAGTCAGAAATTACTTGAAGGCACACAACAACAACAATTTGAAGCACTAGATCTTCTGTTATGACTCCATTAGAGCTCTAAGATCTTCAAGAGAAGCCCTTCTTTCTGTCCCACCACCTTCCCAGGCTCATTTGGTGGGAACAAGGGAGAGGGCCTTCTCAGTGGCTGCTCCCAGACTTTGGGAGTGTTTTAACTTGTATTATTTTTAATAAGTACTAAGTCTAAATGCCCTAAAGGCACCAGATACTGTCTGGCCTTATATGCTAAACAAGGTCAACTCCTATTAGTACAAGGATGAGAGATCACCAGTGAATACCAAGTGCTGTAGGCTATGCTTCAGAGAAAGGAACTGGAAAAAACACTTCTGAATATTCCTTGCCTAAGAAAACTGTATGAAATTCATGTGGCCATCACACACACACACACAATTCCCCTTGAGTCCTATTAGTAGGGTAAAGATGAGACAGAAATGAAATTAAATGAAATTAAGTGAGCAAGCAAGCTGGAGAGGCATTGTGCTCAGAACTGGGATGATGGAAATGCCCCCCTAGAAGATGCTTTTTGCTAAGTAAGAGTAGCTGTCCTGTTAGGTCCTCAGCAGCTTCCATGAAGGCATTTCCTTCAAGAATGTGGTGAGAGAGGTCTATGTGGGACTGTAATTTACCTTTTCTCTGGCCACTTTTGTTTACTATTAAATAAACCAGGAAACTATAAATATCAAAAATGCTACACAAAACAGAAGTGAGAGAACTGTGGGGCCTCCAGATGTTTTGGACTTCAGCTCCTAGAGACCTCAGCCAGCACTGTCAGTAGTAAGAAGTTTAGAGAGCTGTCATTCAAAGATCTAAAAAGCTAAAATTCTCCTTTGCTGTTGCTATTATATGCCTTCAAGCCAGCTCTGACTTACATGACCCTAAGCTAGGGTTTTCTTGGCAGGATTTATTCAGACGAATTATAGAATTATAGAGTTGGAAGAGACCACAAGGGTCAGTGAGTCCAACCCCCTGCCATGCAAGAATATACCATCAAAGCATTCCCAACAGATGGCCATTCAGCCTCTGTTTAAAAACTTCCACAGAAGGAGATTCCACCATGCTTCGAGTCAGCATATTCTACTGTCAAATTGCTCTTACCATCAGGAAGTTCTTCCTATTATTTAGGTGGGATCTCTTTTCCTGAAGTTTGAAGCCATTGCTCTGTGTCCTAGTCTCTAGAGCAGCAAAAGTCCTCCATACCTCATCCCTTCAAGTATTTAAACATGGCTTTCATGTCACTTCTTAACCTCCTCTATGCAGGCTAAATATACAGAGCTCCCCAACCTGTTCCTCATTGGGCATGATTTCCAGGGCTTTTACCATTTTGGTCACACTTCTCTGGGCACATTCCAGCTTGTCAATATCCTTCTTGATCTGTGATATCCAGAACTGGACATAGTATTGCAGGTGAGGTCTGAGCAAAGCAGAATAGAGTGGTACTATTACTTCCCTCGAAGTAAGGAAGATCTGCTTTTGCCTTCCTCTAACACTATTGAGAAAGAATGACTTGACCAAGATCATCCAGTGGGTTTCCATGGCTGAGGTGGGATCTGAACACTGGTCCAACATTTAGACAACTACACCATACTGGCTTTCAAGATTTTTCAGTGTACCCTTGATAGATAAGAGGAGGTAGAAAGTGTAATTATTTTTTCACCAGATAGTCCCATGGTACTACCCAATGCAAGCCACTCAGCAGTAAGCCCCACTGAATTTGATGGGACTTACTTCCAAGTTTTCCATCAAACTCTTAAATCAGAACTTTGAAACGTTACTTTTGTAGACTACAGTCAACAGTGCCAGGTGGCTTTCCTGTCCACGTGCAGCAAAACCACTGAAAGCCCTAAATTCTGTTGTTACTCCTGACTAGAGGAGGTCCACCAAATCAATGAGATTTACCTATGTGTTAACTCATTATTCAACAAGTCAGTGGCTCTATCAGAGCTGGGTCTCATTTGCGGATTCCAGCCAAGGCTTCAGCCCAGACTTCAAAGGAGCTCTCCCAGGTGCTGAACCCATTTGGAGGCCTGGGTTCCTTGGGCGGCTCCTTTAACTAAAACCCAGAGTGGATTCACTACTATGCTGACATAGAAGCCACCGGGTGATTACCAGGAACTACAGCTCCCAGACTCTCCTGACCATTGTGAGCACAGTCATCATGGCTGCAGGATCATGGCTGATGTACTCCAAAAATTCAAGTATCCCAGACTCTGAGGGGATTGGAGAGAGCACCCTGAAAGAGCCAGTGCAATTTAGTGGATTGAATGTTAAGACTGTGACTCCAGGAGACCAGGGTTCAAATCCCAGCTCTGCCATGGAACCCCGGGGGTGACCTTGGGCAAGTCACACTCTCTCCGCTTCAGAGGAAGGTCATGGCAAACTCCTTTTGAATAAATCTTGCCAATGAAACCCTGTGATAGGTTTGCTTTGGGTTCTTTTGTCAGGTCAAGGATCACTTGAAGGCACACAAGGACCACGAAGTCAAAAACATTCAACCACCCCAGGCTCGGGAGAGGAATTATGGGAGACGTAGTTCAAGGCTCAACTTTCCCAGGCTCTGGGGCAGTGGTTCTCAATCTTCCTAATGCTGTGACCCTTTAATACAGTTTCTCATGTTGTGGTGACCCCCAACCATTATCATGGTGTCAGAAGCTCAACCTGAGAAGGGCTTGAAGCGAGGTCTTAGGCGACCCCTGTGAAAGGGTCGTGCGACCCCCAAAGGGGTCCTGACCCCCAGGTTGAGAACCACTGCTCTGGGGGGATGATGGGAGATGTAGTCCAGAACCCTCCAGGATCTGAAGAGGGGAAAGGACGCGTTCTGGAGGATGAGCTCTCCAGGGTGTCCCGCGGAGAGACTGCGGGGTGGGAGGCCCGCAAGGCAGGCCCGCCCCGGGCAGGGAGGCGGCGAGCGGCGTGGCGAGCTCCAGCCCGGTCTCCGGCGGCTCGCCTTGCGCTCCGATCGGCTAACCCGAGGCTGCCGGGGCGCGTCGTGAGTCACCGCCGGCGACTCCGCCTCCGCCTCGACGGCAGCATCAGTATTCCAGAGCGCCTGGCAGCCAGACGCGCTTCGGCTGGGAGCCGCCGCCGCCGCCGCCGCCGTTGTCCCCGGGTGAACCCGGCTCCTTGGCTGCCGCAGAGGGAGCCGGGGGCGCGCAAGGCTACAGGCGGGAGGGAGCGGGAGAGGAGCCGAGCGAGGGAAAGAGGCAGATGGATCGGCGCCCCCCGCCCTCCTCGGAGGCAGGGCGAGCAAGGGAGGCTCCTCCGAGCCTCCCCCCCCGGACCCCCGCTCAGGTTTCTGGGGAGGGGGAGAAAGAGGAAAAAAAAAAGAGAGAGAGAAAGGGAATCTTTAAAAATTAAAAAAAAATTAAAAAGCCATCCGCAGGCCAGAAAAAGAGGGAGACTGGAAAGGTAAGACCCGAGGGGAGAAAAACAAAACAGGAAAAGGCGAGGGTGGCGGTGGAGGTGGTGGTGATGATGATGATGATGATGGTGGTGGTGATGATGAGGATGAGGATGATGATGGCGGCGGCTTAGGAGAGAGGAGGGAGGGGAGGAGCCCCAGGCCAAGCCCGATCGTAGGCCCGTCTTCTTACTCGGAAGTAAGCCTAGGTGGGCAGCCTGAGCCCCGCCGCGGGTTTTTCAATAGAAATGAGAGTTGACTGTCGTGGGGTGTAAAAGGATCTGCCATAGGAGTCGCCCCCGCCGGGAGGGGGCAGAGAAAGGGGGGGCAACTGCAAGGAGATCGGATCCCGCCCCCCGTCGGGGGAGGAGGCCTTCGGCCGGGAAGCCCCCCATACAAGCCGGAAAGGAGGCGGTTGGGGGTGGAAGGGTCGCCGATTCGGAGGACGTGGGGGAAAGGGAGCGATTCCCTTCCCCTCTTCGGAGGCTAACGCCGCCCGGGGGGCAAAGCTGGTTTTGACCTTGATCAGGAGTCTCCTCCTCCGAGGAAAATGGAGGGAGAAGGGAAGATAGCTAGGACCCCCCCCCCAAAAAAAAATATAGAAGATGGGGAGGGAAGGAACCGTGCTTGAATGTTAAACGAAGTTGGGTGTTCCCGTCAATGAGGTTGCGCTGCGAGGATGGCAACTCCCAGAATCCCCCTAGCCCGCCTGGCCCTTGGCCACGTCACTCGGGTCAGGGGACTTTGGGGACAGTTGAAAGAATGGAGAGGCGATTGGTGGCGGGAGAGCGGGGTATTTTTGCTCTCACGGAAGACCGTTTCCAACACGGAAGAGTCTTTGGCCATTTCTGCACTAGCCTGTTATAGCGCGATGATTCCACTTTCAACATCCTCTGGAATCCTGGGGTTTGCAGTTTCGGGAGGGGCCGGTTGGCCCCTCCCGAAAATGCAAACCCCAGGATTCCAGAGGATGTTGAAAGTGGAATCATCGCGCTATAACAGGCTAGTGCAGAAATGGCCTTTTTTCTGGGTCTTTTGCGTCAGCCAGAAGGGACGCGGAATTTTGGGAGGCCAGAAACTCTCGTTGTTACCTAACAGGCTTATCTCCGGGCCTCGCCAGGCTGGGCAAGGAAAGTTCTCTTTGCCAGCCCGGGGAGGCACGGGGGGGTACCAGATGCCGACAAGCGGCCCCTTGTAGAAAGCCCTCGCCGTTGTCCTTCGGGTTACTTTATCGGCCGAAGTGGTGCCCTAGTTGGACTAGGACTCTGGGAGACCAAGGCCATTTCCGCACTAGACTGTTATAGCGCTATGATTCCACTGTCAACATCCTATGGAATCCTGGGGTTTGCAGTTTCGGGAGGGGGGTGAGGTCCGAGGCCTCAGGATGTTGAAAGTGGAATAATACCGCTATAACAGTCTAGTGCGGAAATGCCCCAAGGTTCGAATCCTCACTCAGCCACGGAAACCCATTGAGTGGCCCTCTCTCAATAGCCTCACAGGGAGGCCAAAGCAAATCTCCTCTGAATAAGCCTTGCCCAAGACAGGGTCGCCTTGGAGTCTCCCTAAGTCAGCAAATCAGAATAAGGGGACTTTCCAGAGGACAGGTGTCTGCCCCGCGGAGCTTGCAGTCTCAGATTTAGCCGTGGCAGCAGGAAGGAGACAGATCCTCCCTTTCTCATACCGGTTCCCATTTAGAGGAGTTGTTTTGGGGGGAGGAGCCTTCATTCCTGCCCCCCCCCGGGAGTCCGACCCCCACCCCACCCCTACTTTGGCGGCCTGGCCCCTTAGCGGGCCTCTTTCCTCAGACGTTCCGCCTTGCCCTCCTCTTCCCCTGACATGGAAACAGCCAAAGCTGCAAGTCATGCCGGCCCGTTCCAAGATCCCCCTAAGCCGGGAAGCTGGCCTCCGGCGTTCCGATGACTCTCTGGCTGGCCTTGGCGCGCCCACGTTCCGCTCAGCGCGTTACAAGGGGAGCCGCGGCAGTGACGCCGCCGCCCAGCCCTGCCCCTGACCCACCGGGGAGGAAGAGGTCAGGCGGGCAGGCGGGGCTAGCGGCCGCCAGTCCGGAGCAGAGGCGGGACACAGAGGCCATTCTGCGCTAAATTGTTACAGTCCTCGAGGCCCCTCCCTAAACTGCAAACCCCAGGATTCCATAGGAGGTTGAAAGTGGAATAATAGCGCTATAACCGTCTAGTGCAGAAATGGCCAGACTCTCCCCTCTTGATTAGCGTTAGCGCTGCGCTTTCAGCACCCTGAACAGAGTATTTATGTAACTGGGGCCATTTCCGCGAAACTGCAAGCCCCAGGATTCCAGAGGATGTTGAAAGTGGAATCATCGCGCTATAACAGGCTAGTGCGGAAATGGCCTGGATAAAAACAGGGAGAGGAGAGACAGGTCGCCCTCTATACCAGCCGGCCCTATCCGTAGGTAGGGTGGGGCAACCGCCTCAGGCAGCAGATTTCAGGAGTCATGAAAGGGCAGCCAATTTTACTTTGTTCGATTTCTTATCCTTGTCGTTTATTTACTGCTAGGCAAAGGAAGAGGTGCTTACCGGAGTTCCCTGTTCCAAAAATGCTTTGGCTGGCTTTGAGTACATGACCTGAAATGGGGAGGGAGCACCATGTGCCGCTTTGCCATAGGGGACGAAAGGTCTTGGGTCAGCCCTCTATTCGCTGACCCCTTTTGTTGGGTGGCTTCGAGTCATTTGGAAGTTAGGGCGACCCTAAGGCGAACCCATGAGAGGGTTTTCTGGGGCTGAGAGAGAGTGACGCGCTCAGTGAACACCCCAAGCGAGGAATCCAGCCCTGGTCTCCAGGGTCGTAGTCGGACGCTCAAGCCACGCTGGCCCTCTGACCCCTAGGGTTTACAATCTGAATCTGGAGTTGGGGGGAGAGAAAAACGACACAATCGAAAGTGGTCATTGCAATTGATGTGAGCTACTAGTGAGGGTAGTAGGTGGCTGCGGAGTCCAGTTTACTTGGAAACAAATCTGGCCCCCGCCAGTCCCGGGTTCAGTGAATGTTAATCTGGAATAAGTGTGCATTGGAGTGTGATCCTGAGTTTGAGGTCAGTCGGAGATGAGGATTAAAGGATGACTTTCTAGCCGATTTAGGATTCGGGTCCTTTCTGAGCGAACAAGTGTATTTGGGAGTAGTCCCATGGAAACCAATGGTGCTTTCGTTTGAAGTGGGCAAAATTTCCGCACTAGGCTGTTACAGCGCTATTATTCCACGTTCAACATCCTATGAAATGGAGTTTGCAGTTTAGGGAAGGGCCTCAGGGTTCCATAGGATGTTGAAAGTGGAATAATAGCGCTATAACAGCCTAGTGTGGAAGTTGTCAGTTCCCTCGTTAATGAACCAACTCTCTCTCGCCTGAGCCCGCCTGCTAAAGTCTCTTGTTCAGTAAATCCAGAAGATCCAACTGCAAAAGGGGAAGGAACTGAAAAGCAAGGGAAGTTAAGCTCGAACACCTCCAAATCGAATCAAAGCCCAGCGGGGGATGATGCGGAGGGACAATGCCTTTGTGTGTTCCTTGCATCCTGTGGCTATATAAGAAAGACATTCGCCAACCGTCCGTGCAAAATGGGAGCGCGGGGGGAGCCCAGAAAGATGGGGCAGGATCCAGTCAAAGATCCGCAAGCCTCAGGTTCCATTGATTTCCATGAAAGCGGCTTATTGAAATCTATGCCGTTTGATTTGGAATGCGGAGTCAGAATTCTTTTGAATTGCGTTGGACAACAACTCCCAGAATCCTTCAGCCAGCATTGGATCCGGGGAGTTGTCCTCCCAAGAAAGGGGAATTTTTCCAAGCTCTGCGACCTATAACGGCCAGCGCGGGTGTAAGGGGTCAGAGTGCTGAATGAGGAAGACTTAGGCTCAACTATGGAAGCCCACTGGGTGAGCTTGGGCAAGTCACACTCTCTCAGCCTCAGAGGAAGGCAAACCTTCTCTGAAGGAATATTGGAGAATAGAGTCTCCCTAAGTCCGAGTCCAGCTGAAGGGACATAATAACAGCTGTGACCTGAATCCTGCCCTTCACTCACAAGCACCTCAAAAATATTGGCGAACTGATACTGTCTGCAGCAGGCTAGAATTGGTTTTTTGGGATCTAGCCGATAGATTCCTGGAATGGGTCACTTCCAAAGCATCTCGCCCTCTGAGAATCATAGAGTTGGAAGAGACCACAACTTAGAGAGCTGGGTATGTTTAGTCTGCAGAAGAGAAGGTTAAGAAGGGGACATGATAGCCATGTTTAAATATTTGAAGGGATGCCATGTCGAGGAAGGAGAGGGCTTGTTTTCTGCTGCTCCAGAGACCAGGACAAGGAGCAATGGATTCAAGCTGCAGGAAAGGAGATTCCTCCTGAACCTCAGGAAGAACTTCCTGACGGTCAGGGCTGTCCAGCAGTGGAATATGCTGCCTGGGAGTGTAGTGGAGTCTCCTTCTTTGGAGGTTTTTAAGCAGAGGCTTGATGGCCATCTGTCGGGAGTGCTTTGAGGGTGTTCCTGCATGGCAGGGGGTTGGGCTGGATGGCCTGTGTGGTCTCTTCCAACTCTACATTTCTATGATTCTATGCAGGGACCCACATCAGAGCACTCCCAACACATGACCATCCAGCCTCTGCTTAAAAACCTCCAAAGGAGGAGACTCTGCTCAGTTTTGCTGTCTATAAAATGGGTGGCAGCAGAGCCGACCCAGGAGATTTTTGCCGGCTGAGGCAAAAAGCACCTTGCTCAGCATCGTTGACAGCACCTGAAAGCAATAGGTAACAGAGTTGGTGTCACGTGCAAACTCTTCCCTGCAGCAGTTTTGCTACCGTTTCTATACCTTTGCTGAAGCATCTGCTTGTCTAAAACACTAGACAGCCCCAACTGACAAAATAAGTCATTGGGTTTGAGATCATGAGTGGAAAGCTCTTTGTCCCAGAAGGCAGGGAGGCAATCTTATTGTGTGTTTCCTCCCAAGGAAGGTGTGCGGTAGGTTTGCCATGAGGTCAGTGCCATTCATAGGAAAGGGCGGCAAGGCTGTTATAACGCAAACCACTGACGTGAACGGAATGCCACTGGTTCGTTGGTTACTCTTATCTCAGCCCAAGGCTCTCTTCCTTTGTATTTTATGCTCTTGACCACTCCATGAGGTAGATCGGGGTGGGGGGAAGGAAGGCTGGCCCGAGGTCACCAAATGAGTTTATTTCTGGGTAATTTGAGAGCTGTAAGTTGAACCCAATGGCTCTTGCCTCTCAGAAAATGGAATAGCAAAGGAACGTCATGTAGGAGATTGGAGGGACCTTGTTTGCTTGGATTCAAAGGAGGAGAGCAGAGATTTAAAGCCGTTTTGATAGAGGAATAGAGTTCCTGCCAGGATGACAGCTTCTCCTTTAAACAGAGGTTGGAGGGAGTGTTTCAGCTGTGTATCGCTGCATGGCAGGGGGTTGGACTGGATGGCCCTTGCAACTCCACGAATCTCTTTTCTGGAATACTTTGGTAGAACAGATGGGGAAGCAATTTCTGTCCTTCTAAATGTTCTTGGACTGCAGCTCCCATCAGTCCTACCCATAATAACTGGTGGCAGAGGATCACAGGTCGACAATCCACCCTCCCTCTGGAGGTCCCAACTCTCTGCTAAAGGCGCAAAAAGGCCCATAATACAGCCGAGAATAAACCGGGAAAGTAATCCCCCTGAGTTCAATGGGGAAGGGGCACGATTCCAGACTTGTCCCCCATCCTTCTCACTCCTCACAACCTATACAGTCAGCCCTCCACATTTGCGGGTTTGACTTTCACGGATTTGATTATTTGTGAGTTTCTCTAACGCCTTTTTCCTGCAACCTGAAGTGCTTCTTTCCCAGGGGTACCTTTCCTCTGGGTCGCTTTGATCAGGGCATTCAGCCCAGTGGCCCCCACCAATCCTCTTCCAATACCTGCCCCCCCTCCCAAGGAAGGAGATGGGCAAGAGACAGGAAGCGCAGGGCCACTATGCCCACCCACGCCCTTCCCCTCCCCTCTCCTGACCTGATTTGGACCCGGGGTGCCTGCCCTCCCCCCATCCCATGCCTTGGCCCCCTTCCCACAGAGTCACACACATTTTTATCTTCGCGATCTTTCCACTTTTGAAGGCGTCCTGTGCGCCTTAACGCAGCGAATGTGGAGGGCTGGCTGTGTTAAATTTAAGCCTATATCTTCCCCACCTGTAGTGACTTGGGATATGGAGATGGGAGGGGGTCAGGAGGGGACTTAAAGACACTGATTCCACCAATGACCGTGGGGGGGGAGAAAGACGGGGCTGGGGGGCAACGCGGGTTTTTAAGGAGGCGGGAAGCCAAGTGACCCCCCCCCCATCGTTCGGCAGGGAGAGGAAATGGACTCAGCGTTGCAGCATCTCGCTAGCAGGGAGGGAGGGAGGGAGGGAGCGCATGCGCACAGCGGCACTCTGCCTGGGATTGTGAGGACTTTGTCCTCAGATGACTCCTCGGCCGCCTCCGCCTCCCGCCCGCCGGCTGCTCTTTGCGTCTTGCCTCCGCTTCTCTCTTTCCCGGCGGCGCTTGGCTGATACAATTTTTTAAAAAACTCTCAATAGAATGGCGCTTGATCTCTCTTGTTCTACAGGGAGAGGACGGTAGAGGTAGAGTTCGGGTTATTTTTAAGCCCATTTCCCTCTCCCCGCCACCGGGACCCCTAAATACTCCAAAGGCACCTGAACCCCTGATGGGGGTTCGCCTTAAGGTTGCCATAAATCCGAAACCACTTGAAGGCAGGCCAAAACAGCAATTCTTATTTAGAGGGCCTAATTACCCTCCAGGCACCAGATTCCTTGGGATCGTGGATGCTAAGCAGGGTCAGCCCCGGTCAGTACTTGGATGGGAGACCGCCAAGGAATACTAGGTGCTGTAGGCCATATTTCAGAGGAAGGAACTAGCAAAACCACCTTGGAGTTTTCCTCCCCTAAGCAAACCTTATAAGCGGACAGGCAACTTGAAGGCAGGTAACACACTCTCCCCGGGTTTCCTTTTAAGGGCGGGAAGGACGGATCCGCTGCGAGTTTTCTTCCCCGTGTTATAGGAGCCGTCTAAAATCTTCCCCTGTATCCTCCATTGCGCCTTAACGGGCGCCTGGGAAGTTCGGACTAAAACCCGGAGCGGATAGCCCGTCCGCTGTCCCCCATCCTTGGAAGCCACCGACCGCAGGACTATACAGGTTTTTTTAAAAAAGTCTGTAGGCTTGGTTGGCCACTGGTTCTTAATTTTCAGATTAATTTTCCACTGGTTCTTAATTTTCAGATTAATTTTCAGACCAGCTCTGTCGGGATGCGTGTGCCCGCTTCCCACGTGTCCACACACACCTCCAAGCCGGTTCAGTTTCTGAAAAGATTGTCTCCTTTTTTTGTGCGCCTCTGACGGGTGATCCGAAAAACCATTCACGTCAATGAGAAATTACTTAGATTTTTAAAACAATCAAAAGTGGTTTTAATAAAGATAAGATCCATAATAGAAAATAGCCAATTAACGTAATCTGGGAAAGGCAAGATAAAGTCTCACTTTCTTCCCGGGTGTTTGCAATTCAGTCTACTTCAGTGGGATTTACCCCCAGGAAACACTATATATGATTGCTACCTAGAATGTATAGGGTGTTTTAGCGGCCATACTAGACCGATTCACTTTGGAGGAAGACCCGCTGAAAGCAGTGAAACTTACTTCTGAGTAGATTCGGATTGCATTGAGTTTTCTGCTGAAATTCATGGTTTTTTAAATGTTTCACTTTGGCAGCAGGGTGGCTGATCTTCTGTGAGGGCGTTCCTCTGTTGGTATTAATGTTATCTTTTTAAAAAAGAAATTATCTGTACCACCTCATCCTTCCCCTACTCATTCGCAAGGGAAGTTGCCTCCCTCTATGCAATTGGTTAGGAGTGAATCTCATTCAACTCTATGGGACTTACTCCTGGGTAGGTTTGCACTTACAAAGAAAGCTGCAGTCCTACCTACACTTACTGGCGACCAAATCCTATTGAGCTCAATGGGGCTAGACCCTCTTGGATTGAGCAGCCAATCTCTCTTTGATTAGGACTCAGGTCCCAATCCTACCGTGTTTACTCGGGAGGAGAAAACACGTTAGGATACCCAAAGGTATACTGGTGGGAACCAACCGGTCGAAAAGGGATCGCTGGGGTTTGGATGAGGATCCTGAGGACCAAGTGGCACCCTGCCTATTTTTTTCTGAGTAAATATGTGTTTCCAAATAAAAAGTGGGGGCTTCGTTCAAGCCCCTTCAATCTATTCCGAAGTAAGCTCCATTGAGTTCAATGGGATTTACTCCTTAGGAAGCGCATAGAAGATTACGCCTGAACTCCTTAGTAAACGGTCTTTAAGCCTTATTTTAGCGTGGGAAGAAAACGCGGGGGAGCTGGGAATGGCTCGCAGGTGTGACTCCTCCCTGACTCTCCAGGAGTTTCGCTTCGATTTAAACCCTCAGTGCGAGATGGGGGTGGAGGACAGAGAGAAGGCCATTTCCGCACTAGCCTGTTATAGCGCGATCGATTCCACTTTCAACCTCCTCTGGAATCCTGGGGTTTGCAGTTTAGGGAGGGGCCGGCTGGCCCCTCCCGAAACTGCAAACCCCAGGATTCCAGAGGAGGTTGAAAGTGGAATCATCGCGCTATAACAGGCTAGTGCGGAAAAGAAACGAGGACTGGATTCCTTGTGAAAAATTCACCTTCCTGTAACCGAGTTCAATTCACGCTCCAATCGCCGTTTTAACATTCCCCACCCCCAACTTTCCTCTAAATGCCTCTGTTCTTTCGAGAGAGTACTGTAGCCATTTCCGCACTACATTTTTATAGTGCTATTATTCCACTTTCAATATCCTATGGAATCCTGGAGTTCGCAGTTTAGGGAGGGGCCTCAAAGATGTTCCATAGGATGTTGAAAGTGGGATAATAATGACATAACTGCCTACTGCGGAAATGACCGTTCTGTCTGGATCTAACGGGAGGGAACGTTCACATTCGCGTTATGTAGTCTTTTAACCTTTTCCATACATTCCCCGGCCATTTCCGCACTAGCCTGTTATAGCGCGATGATTCCGCTTTCAACATCCTTTGGAATCCTGGGGTTTGCAGTTTCGGGAGGGGCCTCCAGAGGATGTTGAAAGCGGAATCATCGCGCTATAACAGGCTAGTGCGGGAATGGCCCCCGTTGCGTAGTGGGTGACGCGTTTTCGCTTGTCTAGAACGCTATAAGGGTTGCGCTTGTCGCAACGCTGATGCACTTTGCGTGAACTCGGCCTGCCTTGGCTTTTTGAGATGGAAGGGATTTCTTTTATTTTTTTAAGCTCTGCTGGACCAGATCGATTGAGGAAAGAGTGAAAAGGGAACCGTTGGTTCGGGAAATGTATTCACAAAATGTACTCTTCGGCCTCCAAAATTTCTGGAAACTCTGAGACTCGGGAATAAAAATCCAGGATCCCAAGAAGGATGTGTAAAATTAAGTCTTTCCAGAAACTCGCAGCAATCAATGGGTTTGCTTTTGATCCCAAAGGAAAAAGGGATGAAACCCTCCTTATAAAATTGACTTTTTTCTCCCTGATAAGTTAGCGAGTTTTAGAGTTCCGCAGAACTCTTCTTCAAACATCAGTTCTAGAGGAATGGAGGGAGGGGCAAGGTTAGGTTGTTTTCCAGATCTGCTGTTCTCTTCTTGTTCCTAGTGGTGTCTAGCCAGGAAACTTGTCATCCTTCTCGCAAAAACAAAACAGTCCGGTGAAGAAATCTGTAGAACTCTTGCTTAAACCTTCCTGCCGCAGCTGGCCGAAGCAGTTGGAAATATCAGTTCCAAGTGAGGTTTATCGCAAGGGCCGCTCTTGAAGCATGGTTCCGAATAATATGCCTTAATTTCTGCATTACACTTATAGCGCGATTACTCCACTCTCAACATCCTATGGAATCCAGGGGTTCCGGCCGACCCCTCCCTAAACTGCAAACCCCAGGATTCCATAGGATGTTGAAAGTGGAATAATCGCGCTCTAAGAGTGTAGTGCGGAAATAAAAAAAATCTAGTGTGGTACCTGCAAAGCTACAGCCCTAAATCTGCAAACCAATCTACTTAGGAGCAAGTCCTTTAAGCCCCGTGGGAACTTCTGAGAAGGCGCAGAGAGTATTGCGCTGCAATAATCCAATCCTACCGATATGCACTACAACACAATACAAAATCAAGCCCAACTGGATTCAACGCGGTTTTATTCTCAGGTGAGCGCAACCTGTGCCACTTACAAACTCTTGGCATTTCAAAGACAACATTACAACCCCATCCAATACCTATTTACTCAGAAGTAAAGTATCACTGAGTGCAATGGGACTTGTTATCATTCAGATAATAACTAAGCCCGTCGCTGTCATTGGAGTTTGCTTATTATTATTGTTGTTGTTGTTGTTGTAAAATTAAAATCTGCTGCCACCATCACTACTACTCCTGTAAGTGTCCCAAAACGTGAGACCGGATGATTCACTACAGAATAAATGAATTTTGTGTCGGTCGTGTCCTTTTTTAACAGAAGTGCGCTAGGTTTTCTCACAGCTGCGCCCATCTCCTCGGATCTTCTTTGTGCCCTGAGGCGTTTGAACCAGAAATCCTAACATCTACACTACAGAGTTGTAGCTGTCTGACACCACTTCAGCTATTGTGGCTGCATTCCAAAGAACCTTGGGATTTGTAGTATGGTAGGGTACTTAGAATTCTCTGCTGTAGTTCAAGGGAGAGTAGTGGAGTTCTAGTAGAAAATTCTAAATATGTCTCCGAACTACAGATCCTAGGGTTGTACGAGAGAGAGCTGAGACACTTAAAGTGGTATCAGGCTGCTATAATGGGTAGTGTAGATGCAAACCTCACCAAACCACTACAGTAGTATCTCCTTTCTCTGCAACTCTTATTTTCTCATTCCATAAGGATACCAATAAAGATGTTTGGTTTACAATAAAGTGTGCCCTGTCCTTTAAGACTGGAGGAGACAATGGCCATTTCTGCACTGGACTGTTATAGTGCTGTTATTCCACTTTCAACATCCTATGGAATCCTGGGGTTTGCAGTTTAGGGAGGGGCTGCAAACTGCAAACCCCAGCATTCCATAGGATGTTGAAAGTGGAATAACGGCACTATAACTGTCCAGTGCGGAAATGGCCAATGAATGGCAAAAGAGAGATGCCAGAGACCGAATGAGAGCGCGCGGATTAAAATCAAATCCACGGAGGAGTTAGTGGGCATGATTATATCACACCGCAAGAGGAAAAAACTTGCCGGTTGGTGGATACAAAAGAAACCACTAAGGACCCAGAAAAGTTGGGTGACTGGACTAGGATTAGTTTCCCCCACACTACCTCTGGGTATTCCTTGCCTAAGAAGACCCATGGGTTCACCATGAGTCTTAAGGCAACTTGAAGGCTGGGCGTGCGCCATAAATGTATGACGTAGGGTGCGGAGAAAGAGAGGTCTCTGCCCGCGAAGATCTTACATTTATACATTTTCCGATGGGGAAACGCCGGCGTAGGAGGAAAAGTGTGAAGATGGGGAAAGATTAGACCAGGATGGATGCGAGCAAAATACTCCTCTTCCTTGGGCTTAACTGCTGATAGGTGTCTGCCCTATGGGGAGGAGCAAGAAAGTGGGACATGAAAAGGGATTACGTTTGAACCTGAAAATGGCAACGTCGGTAGCAAAGCTCTCTGGAGGATTCTAAGAACAGTACTTCCAAAAAAAATAACTTTTTCAAACTCCAGTCGGAAGAGGGGTGTGTGGTGTGGCTGTCTTCACCTCTTCTGAAGTTTGAAAAACGTTATTTTTTTCGAACAGCTCTCAGAATACCCCAACAAACCTGCCCAAAAACGTTTCAATGTGTGTCTGCTCCGCTCAACACACAAACATTGGCCATTTCCGCACTAGCCTGTTATAGCGCGATGATTCCACTTTCAACATCCTCTGGAATCCTGGGGTTTGCAGTTTCGGGAGGTGCCGGTCGGCCCCTCCCGAAACTGCAAACCCCAGGATTCCAGAGGATGTTGAAAGTGGAATCATCGCGCTATAACAGGCTAGTGCGGAAATGGCCATTATTTCCCTCCATGTATCTCCCGTTTTAAAACTGTTTTGCGAAATAAGTTTGGGGAATGTGAGCCTTGTAAAACAGGAACTCGCTCGCTTCCTAGCAAACTGGGGAGCCCAAATGAGACGGATGAAAATCACCGTATATTTAAACACGTGATGCAACCTGGGTTATGCTGATTTCTAAACCGGGCGTGAACCTTTTTTTGGGGGGAAGGCGTGCTTTTTAACCCCCAAATAGCTTCAGAGCCCTCGAGAAAGTATGTGTTTCAGGGAGGAAGAATTGCTTAACCCTTTCCTTTCCAACACTGGCAGGGAAATACATGGGTATCCCTTACCCGCAGGGTATTAAAACAGCCTGAGTTTGTTTAGTTCAATTTTTTTTAAAAAATGACACTCAACGAAATTAGGGTGGAAGGAGACTCAGCACCGAATTAGGAAAGGAAAGTGGGCAAGGAATCCGGATCTCCACCTTTCTACAGGTGTTCGCCCTGCTGGATCTTCCTACACCTGTACGAATTTATCTTTCTCTGCCTATTCAGTGGCAAATTGCTTAAGAAGGTTGCTACACAAAGGTGTTAACAATGGATAAAAATGAAAGAGAACGCTAGCCGGCCAGCTGGAAGTGCAGCGAACGCAGATCGAGTCTTCCTGGACAAGGAAGGCTCCTTGTTGTGAGTTCTCGTGGACGCAGTCCCGGAAAGAACCGTTTTGTAATGGGGACTCTTTCGGCCATTTCCACCCTAGACTGTGACAGTGCTATTATTCCACTTTCATCCTCCTATGGAATCCTTGGGTTTGCAATTTAGGGAGGGCATTTAGAATTCTCAGTCAAGAGCTCTTTGGCCTCAGGAAACTACAAACCCCAGAATTCCACAGGATGTTGAAAGTGGAATAATAGCACTATAACAGTCTGCTGCGGAAATGGCCAAAGGCTCACACGCTCCTCTAAACCACGTTTCTACCAAGATTCGCCCACTCTTTCCAACGTGGTGATTAAGAGCCTTTCCGCACTACACTGTTATAGCGCTATTATTCCACTTTCAACCTCCTATGGAATCCTGGGGTTTGCAGTTTAGAGAGGGGCATTTAGAATCCTCAGCCAGAGAGCTCTTTGGCCTCAGTAAACTACAAACCCCAGAATTCCACAGGATGTTGAAAGTGGAATAATAGCACTATAACAGTCTGCTGCGGAAATGGCGGAAGGCTCACGCGCTCCTGTAAACCACATTTCTACTAAGGTTCGGCCACTCTTTCCAACGCCGTGATTAAGAGCCTTTCCGCACTACACTGTTATAGCGCTATCATTCCACTTTCAACATCCTATGGAATTCTGGGATTTGCAGTTCCAGGAGGGGCCCCTCCCGGAACTGCAAACCCTAGGATTCCATAGGATGTTGTAAGTGGAATAATAGCGCTATAACAGTGTACTGCGGAAAATGTCTAAGTGAAAGCAAGGGACCAATGGGGCACCAGGGTGGAGCGTTCGCGTTCCAAGGAACGCGGCTGATTGGGGACGTTGGCGGAACGCGTGCCAGCCTTTGATCCTCTCCGCAAAGGGATAAAGAGCGTGACCTCAAAATGAGCCAGAACCGAGGCCATTTCTGCACTAGACTGTTACATTGCTATTATTCCACTTTCAACATCTGATGGAATCCTCGGTCCCTCCCTAAACTGCAAACCCCAGGATTCCATAGGATGTTGAAAGTGGAATAACACCACTGTAAGAGTCTAGTGCGGAAATGCCCAGAGTGTCACAAAGGGGAAGCAGAGCACTTCTTTTGGCTTCCTCCCTCTCCGCCTGGCCCCTATCCATTTGAAAGGGGGAGCGTATGTGCGCGCCTGCCCGCGGACCCCTGTAAGCTCACGCCTGGAGGCTGTGACTCATCCACGGGTCATCACACTGCGCTCACAAACGCACGTCTCCTCTGTGTCCTACCTGGCAAGGTCTACCCGCAGTAACGCGCGCGTTGCCGGGCATGTGAAGCAAGCCTTCCGAAGACAGTAAAGAGAAACCGAAGCAGAACCTTCTATAAGCTTGGAAAGGATGAAGGATTTGTAGGGACCCACCGTTCCTCTGTTTTCTCGTTGGCAATGGCTTAGCCACGTGCTTGCCTGTGCAGGAGAGAAGGGAATTAGCCCAAATCTATGTTGCTGTGGTGTATCTTCAAGTCGTTTCTGACTTATGGTTATCCGAGGGTGGACCTGTCCCAGGGGTTTCTTGGCAGGGTTTGTTCAGAGAGGGGTTGCCATTGCCTTCCTCTGAGGCTGAGAGAGTGTGACTTGCCCAAATGCATCTAGGGGGTTTGCCTGACCAAGCAGGGAATCCAGCCCTGGTCTCTTGGAATCCTAATCCAGCACTCATACCATTACACAACACTGTCTCTGTGTGGGTCTGTGAACAAACAGATCTTAGGCAGCAGATAGAGAGCCAGTGGTTTGAGTACTGGATGCAGACTGTGGGAGACAAGAGTTCTAATCCTTTCTACCTGGTAGAAACCCAGTGAGTGACGTTTTGGCAAATCATACTCTCTCAGCCTCAAGGGAAAGCAATGGCAAAACCCCTCTGAACAAATCTGATTTACCCTCTGTTGGAAACTACCTGAAGGCACAGAACCAGCAAGGGTCAGGTGGAAAACGGGGCTGGTGTGGCCCACCAAACCTCCATCTTTACTCATTTCTGTTGAAAGTTTCTTGTTGTCCTAGAAGGACTGTCCTAGCCAAGGTCACATACAAGATAACATAAGGAAACTGTTGTTAGTCTTAAAATTCCCCATCAGTGGCTAAGAGCAGCTGGGCAATAGTCGAAACAGAAATCTCACTGGTCATTGCTTCATAATTGTTTCCTTGTATTTAAATTCTAGTGCTCGTTTCTAAAAGTGTGCTGCTTAGACCCATGCATAGTGCTCCTCCTCTGCAATACACAAGGGGCTACCTTACAGGGTTCCTTGGGAGGGGGGATATCCTTTTGCCACAGGTGACCCCTTCCATAAGAATCTTCTTTTGTTTTTTTCTGTTTTAAGCCATTCTAGAAATTCATTTCTGAAATGTGCAGTAGATAGGCAATCATAAATTGTAAGTTATTTATATTAAATCTATTTATTGTTCATAATAAACATGGAGAGGAGATACTCTTCTATTGATATGTAGCCACCTCATGCAGAACTTGGAAAAGTTACTTTTTGGGGCTACCAGCTCCCAGTATCCACCAGCCAGTCACTGTGCTGGCTGGTGGATTGCAGGAGTTGTAGTCAAAAGGGTAAGTTTTACAAGCTCTGACCCCAGGAAGCCTCAAATCATATGCTACAAAGTTCTCTTTTTTAAAGAAAAGGGTCACAATTCATAAATCTGTGGGCCTTGTTTCTCTAATTGGATCTGATGTAACCACAATTTCCCAAAACTCGTTTAAGTGTTCTGGTTTTTGCTGATAATGAAGAACATGGTATGCTTTCTCTCATTAATCTGATGCACCAATCACATTTCTGAATCAATGGAAAGCCAACTGATTTTGCATTTACATTTCTGTTTTGAACAGAACATCCTAAACCCAAATGGATTTGCTTTTTCTTCCAAATTAGGAAAAGGAAACTGTGTTCTGTCCATAAATGACACTTGCATTTGAGAAACCTCTTGCCGCTCACAAATGAAGCAGAAACTTGTTTATACTCTCAGACCCAATTGCAGCAATCTTGCCAAATTTAGAAAGAAAAAAGGGGAGGTTTTGCTCAACATTTTTGGGAAAGGGATAAGAGTTCTTGTTTCATTTCCCTGTAGCAATGCCTCAGTAATATTTAACTTGGGTGTTCAAACTACACCTTCCTTCCTTCATTTCATTACAACTCAAATGGTTAAATAAAACATGCCAAGCTTAGTCATCCTTATTTATTCTGGTAGTAAAGTCTGATTGCTAGGTAAGACTGTTGGAAGCATCTGTTATTGAAACGAAACATGAGATTTGGCAATAGCCATTACATTAGTTATTGTGCAACTATAAATAAGTACAAGTCTGAATTCTCACTAGAAGCCAGAATGACTAAACTGAGGCTATTATACTTTGAACACATCATGAGATGACATGACTCATTAGGAAAGAAGATAATGCTCAGTAATATTGAAGGCAGTTGGAAAAGAGGAAGACTATGGCCATTTCTGCCCCACACTGTTAATAGTGCTATTATTCCTCTTTCAACATCCTGTGCAATCCTGGGGTTTGCAGTTTAGGGAGGGACATTTAGAATTCTCAGCCAGAGAGCTCTTTGGCCTCAGTAAACTACAAACCCCAGAATTCCACAGGATTTTGAAAGTGGAATAATAGTATTATAACAGTGCAGGGCAGAAATGGCCTATATTATAGGTGGATAAACTAAATCAAGAAATCCACAGCCCTGAGTCTGCCAGGCTTGATAACAGGGTTAATAACAGGGTCTCTCTGATGTTTCTCATTCATAAGGTTACCATAAATCAAAACTGATTTAACAGCACATAACATTACATTGTTTAAACTGTGTTGTCCAAACTATATCCAGATTCTATCAGCATCAAGCTCCACCAACATGAGGTACTTCTGAGTGGCCAAACACCCTCAAATTTTTAAATTAATTCTCTGTTAAGGCTAATTAGACTGTTATTAGACTACCATAATGGGCTGTTACCGGAGCTGCCCCTGAAAAATGCCAAGAAGTTATAGTTAATGCAAAATGCAGCAGCTAGATTGTTGTCTGGAATGTACTTTAAAGACTACTATGATGTCATGGACTTGTGTTAAGAAATATTGCTTAGTTTATTGGTTGTTTAATAGAGGATAAAGTCAAGAACTGTTGGGAAGGAGGAGAAGATGGAATGTTGGAGTGAATGCTGATTGATAGAATGTTTGGGGAGGTTTGTAGAAGTTTGGGGAATGGCAAGTTAGACAATTGGTGTTTGGGTAGAGAGCTGAGATTAGTGAAGTTTGGTGTCGTGGTTTGAACATTGTACTATGACACACAATGAAAACAACAATGGATGGTCTGTGTGAGAGGGCATGAAAAAATCAGGTTTAGGGAGAAAATGAATTGTTTGTGTAAGAGAAACAGTGGTGTTTAAAATGTAATTATTCTGCCTTGTTATGTTGAACTTCTGTAAATAAAGAATTGCTTTTATTTTTATACACTTTTGGTCTCCATGGATTCAGACAAGGTGTGTCTGGTGGCAGCACTGAATAAAGAGATGTAGTGTCCATTGAGGATGAATGTTGTATAAAGATGAGCCTTAAAGTCATTTAGATGGTCCGCACATTTCATGTCACACAAGGGGGACAGGAGTGAGTCCTTAAACTGGTGGCAGAAGCGGGAATCAAGGAAAGCCTTCACTTTTAGTAAGTGCAGTAAGCACCATGGGAGTCTTCACATTTAGTGAGTTAAAGATTAGAAGTCCCACATCTGGCCACAGTTGTGGGATTTCCTGAGAGAAACCCCCACATTTAGTGGCATAAGGATTGGAGAACCCCACATTTGGTGGCAGCCAAGAGATTGATTAGGGGGAGAACACCACAACCACATACTGCTGGTCTTTTGTCAATTGCACTAGTTTCCAGTTTGTTTGCAAGAGGCTGGTTTTGACCCACCAAGCTATAAAGGGTTTAGAGCTTTAGTATCTGGTAGGCTACCTCCTCTGCATAAGCCTGTCTGAAAATTTGAGATCTAAATGGAACATGCTTGTGTGTCTCACTCACTTCCAGCCCCGTACAAGGGCTCCGCTGGTGAGTCATCAGAACAGAGCTTTCTCTGTCCCAGCATCTCAGTTGCGGATCTCCTTCTCAAGGGACGTCAGGCTAGCTCTCACCTTGTTGTGCTTCTAGTAAGCGTGCAGACCTATTCTGTATGACCTTTAGTTCTGAAAACTGAAAAATTGGCTTTTATGTTTATTTTATCTGTTTTTAAGACTTAAAAAACTATTTTATTGTAAATCACTTTGAGACACCAGTTGGGGAACAAAACTTATAAAATATTTTTAATAAATAAATCAACACTGTTCTAGTCCACATTATTTGTTTTCTAGTAACAGTGCAAGTTATGGCTACTCCTTCATCCTCCCCACTGCTATGGCTACTAGTAGTATCAATAACTGGTGGAAGATAAATCAGGTAGTGACAGCTACTCCTCTTTATTATTGGTGTATTATTCTTTGGAGGGCATAAATACCCTAAAGGCACCAGATCCTGTCTGATCTTGGAAGATAAGCATGGAAAGCTCTGGTTAGTACTTAGATGGGAGACCACAAATAAATACCAGGTGCTGTAGGCTTCATTTCAGAGGAAGGAACTTGAGAAACCACACCCAAGTATTCCATGCCTTAAAAAAAACAATGAAATTCATGGGGTCTGCATAAGTTGACAGAACTTTAAGGCACATGCACACATTGTTCTTTGGGATATGAAAAATATTTGAAATACATATAAAATGTAGCCCAGAAATGCCACATAGGCCCTTTTTGCACTAGACTGTCAGCTGACCCCTCCTGAAACTGCAAACCCCAGGATTCCATAGGATGTTGAAAGTGGAATCATAGGGCTATAATAGTCTAGTGCAGAAATGGCCATAGTAACACCAAGATAAAGCCAACAGCAAAAATTCAAACACTATAGCAGGAAAATTCAAGTCAAATGTTATATTCTTAATATAGTCTTTGCATTTATCGTTACTTGCTCATTCGCTCTGGGTCTGAGGGGACAAGGATTTTTTTTCACATATTTAACATTAATCAGTGTATTTCAGAATAACTTTTCAAGGGCTACAGCCCTTTCTTCAGATGCGTAGATTTCAGCTTCAATAAACATTTTTTTTTATTTTTGTATGAAGAGGGATGTGAAATGTAGGAGAAATGCAAAACTTGTTAGCATGGTGATGGAGAAACAATTGCAGACCTTAGTGATGGACATCACTAAGAACAGTTAAAAGGACACCAGCGGGTGACAAGTACGTCCAAGTATAGATAAGCAGAAAAACACATGGGTAACAAAAACCAGCAGCAGCTGTGCAGATGGGAAGAACAGTAAGAACCGGGGGTTCTCAACAATAGATTCCATGCCAGGATATGAGTCTTGGCTCATCCCTGATGACAACAACATCTGACACTAGGCCTTTTCATACTACACAATTAAAGCACTCTGATTCCACTTTAAGAGCCATGGTTCCATCCTATGTCCAGTTCTGGACACCATAATTCAAAAAGGATATTGACAAGCTGGAATCTATCCAGAGGAAGGCCACCAAAATAGGAAAAGCCCTGGAAACGATGCCCTATGGGGAGCAGCTTAGGGAACTGGGTGCGTTTAGCCTGGAGAAGAGAAAGTTGACAGATGACATGATAGTTATGTTTAAGTATTTAAAGGGCTGTCATATGGAGCAAGCTTGTTTTCTGCTGCTCTAGAGACTAGGACATGGAGCAGTGGGTTCAAACTTCAGGAAAAGTGATTCCATCTAAACATTAGGAAGAATTTCCTGATTATAAAAGCAGTTCAACAATGGAATCTTCTTCCACTGAGTAAAACGGAGTATCCTTCTTTGGAGGTTTTTGAATAGAGGCTGGATAGCCATCTATCGGGAGTACTTTGTTTATGTACTCCTGCACGGCAGGTGTTGGACGTGATGGCCCTTGTGGTTTCTTCTGACTCTGTAATTCTCTTTTTTAAAAAAGAAAACCTGAGGCTTGTAGTTAAATACTCCTCTCTAAATTGGAAATCCCAAGATTCCATAGGATGTTGCCATGGCAGTTAAAGTGGAATCATAGCACTATAATTGTGCAGTGTGAAAAGGCTGACTTCTCTCCGACCCATATGTGAAGATGTCATTATCCACTCCTTCCCTCTTTGCTTGGCTGCTTGTTAACCTGTGTGGAGATGGAAAAGCAGAAACATGTGTGCATCAAATGGTTCTCCAGGTATGGTCACTGAATTTGTAAAGTGTTTAACACGTTTTTACAATAATGCTTTAGAACATTCTAGAGGGATAAAGGTTAATGTAGTTCTAGAAAGTTTCTGCTGCTATCCAGACCTGCTAATACTTCAGGGATTAATGGGAAATGACAGCACATTCAGAATACTTGGAGTGTTTTACTTCACATCCTGTCTTTTCTGCTCTGTCGCTAGCATTAACAATAAGCAAATTAACTTTGCAGGTAGCTTTCAAGCTTGCTCATTGATACCATCATACATACACAATTACTTGAATGAGTGCTGGTCCTATAAATCACAGATGGGGATTGGATCGACCTTCAATTGTTGTTGGGCTAGAAATTTTATCATCTCTCAACACAAGCAGTCTAGCACTCCTGCTGTTATAAATTTTTCTGTGGTTTTTTTTTTCAAAAGGGTAAATGCGAGTCAAAACTGCCAATTTTATAACTGGACAGTTTGTTTATTTAATTAGATATTTTACACCCTTCTCCAGTACAATCTCCAGGTATACATTTGAGTCAGTGGATGAATGGATATCCCTTCCCAGACATCTCCCCTTCCTCAAAAGTGGTACCCTCAAGCTGTGGGATCACCTGGCCAGAGATCTAGTTAGAACTTGGAAAGCTTACCTGCTTGGACCTGAGCTCATAGACTTGCTCAGCCAACATGACCACAGCTATTGTCCAGAAGTTAAGTTTTCCAAGTTCCACTTAGTATTTGGAAGAAAAAGTCACCCTTTGTCCATTGTTCAGTGGAAAAAGTTCAGCTGAGGTGCCCTCTGATACATAACACATTGGCCATTTCTGCACTAGACTGTTATAGCGCTATTATTCTATGTTCAACATCCTATGGAATCCTGGGGTTTGTAGTTTAGGGAGGGGCCTTTAGAATTCTCAGCCAGAGAACTCTTTGACCTCAGTAAACTACAAACTCCAGAATTTCACAATATGTTGAAAGTGGAATAACAGCAGTGAGGTCATTTCCGCAGTAGACAGTTATACCGCTATTATTCCACTTTCAACATCCTACGGAATCCTGGGGTTTATGGTTCCAGGAAGGGCCAACTGGTCCCTTCTGGAACCACAAACCCCAGGATTCCATAGGATGTTGACAGTGGAATAATAGTGCTATAAATGTCTAGTGCAGAAATGGCCTATGACACTGTAATGGGGAAATGGCCTAAGACTTCAGATGATCAGGGTTTGAATCTCCACTCAACCACGGAAACCCACTGAGTGCCCTAGGCAAGTGCCACTCTCTATGCTTCAGAGGAAGGTGATAGCACACACACCCTGAACAAATTATGCCAAGAAGTTATAGTTTTGCCTATAGTTTTGGGAATGACTTGAAGGCACACAACAAGACCAAAAAGACAACCTCAGTTCTGGGCAACCTAAGTAGGCAGCAGCAACCTAGCCGGGAGAGGGGACAACCTCAGCCCACTTGGAACAGTGATAGCATCTCTTTTTATGGATCTGACATCTCCAGATAGGTCACAAAAAACGTTTGCCCGAAACCATGAGGAGTTGCATTTGCTCAGTATTGACAATTCCGTACTAGATCAACCAGTGGTCTGATGCAACAGAAAACTAATCCAAAACATTTCAGGAAAGTGAAATGGCACCCTCACTGTGAATGACTAATTGTAGGGTAGAATGACACTAGAAAGTCTACTAAGTCTTTAAGGGGATCAGTTTTTCAAGCTGGGGGTCTTGCATTGCTTTCATCATAGGATCAGAGCCTTGAAATGTAACCTTGGGGAACTACAGTTTCCAGAATCCACCAGCTACCATGGTCAGCAGGGGTTTCGGGAAGTATAGATCCCAAAAGTACATTTTCCAAGCTCTAGAACCTTATCACACAGTGGTGTACTAGACAAAAGGGCTTCTAGTGTTGAAACACCATTTCTCTTAGCAGGGGTGGTGGCATCAATCAGTCAATCAGTTTGTCTATATCTCACCTTTCTCCCAAAAGTAGGAGTCAAGGCAGCTTACAGCACAAAAAGAGATAAAAGTAAAACCGTATGTAACTAAAAACATTCAGGAAACTAAGATCCAAATAAGATTAAACTGCCTAAAGAATTAAAATCATATAAAATATTGATTTAAAAGCATACATTAAAACAATACAGCATTGAAACAGAAAACCCATTAGATGAAACAATCTGTTTCCAAATGCCTGCTGGAATAAAAAAAGTCTTTGCTTGGTAGCAGAAAGACAGCAAAGAGGGAGCCAACCTAGCCTCCCCAGGAAGGGAGTTCCAGAATGCAAGAACAGCCGTGGACAACGGTCTCTCCTGTGTCCCACTAAATATGCCTGTGCGGGTGTTGGGATTAAGAGAAATGTCTCCCCTGAAGATCTTAAAGTTTGTACAGGCTCATACGCAACATCATCCAAAGGCAGCCGATGGATCCATCGCTATGGGAGCAGTGAATCCATTCTCAGCTTTCTGGCTGCTCCTCCATCTGCTGCTCCAGATGGTGTAGGAGATGTGCAAGTGCTGAAGTCTATTCCCAAGAGAGGTTCAGAACCAGGAGAACTCCCATACAGCCTGGAGTAGCTGAGGGAGGAGTAGTCATAAAACCAAGATTTGCCACCTCCACAGCAACAGATCCACCAACGACCATGTCACCATCTGCTGCCACCCCCTCAAACTTCTCTGTTCCCTCTGGGCTTACCTACAATCTTCACAATAGTCTCTGAAGGAGGGAATAGATTTTCCCGACAGCCACGTGCTGTTGTAAAATATCCCTATTGTAACACAAAGTTTTCTAGCATGACTGGTCCTGATCAAGTGATGAGGATCCATTAACTTTACAAAAGGCCTGCTCACTGTGAAGATTACAACTGCTAGAACAGATGTGTTGATATGGATCAGCATAGCAGCCTGCTTTTTCTTTTCTTTTATGTTCTTTTCACTTCTTTTCTTTCCTCTCCCTCCATCTTTCGAACTCTCATGAGGGGTAGTGCTTTTGGGACTGTCATGATGAGAACCTGCACTTCAAAATGTACCTCATACCATTGCCACTGATATTCCAGCCAACACATTCATAGATGCATGAGTTCATATATATAACCCTCCAATGTACCTCCTCTTTTAGAAAGAACATCTGTCCCACAATTTTCAACAGAAGCGAAAAAAAAGTTTTGTGGTTAAGCCCATAACATGCAGGGCAGTTTATGATCTGTCACCTCTTAAATATGTGTCTCACTCCTTAAATACCTTGCAATCATTCCATATAAACAATATTTTGTGGCAAGTCTCCTCCAGGGTAATTAGGGGGTTGAACTCCTGTTCTCCTTCAGCATGGAAAAATGAAGGAATAATGCCAAAAAAATAAGTGTACCACAATGTACCAGAGGAGGTTAAGAGGATATCTTTTATGAGACCAGCTTGTGGCTGGAAAAACGAAGTGAGCTCTTCTTGAAGCCAAAAGGATACATTATTTAAAGGAGGAGGAGGAGCCCCACTAACGATCTGGGTTTTGTTAAAGATTATCAAACAGATCCCGTGATGGTAGAGAACTCATAGGTACAGAATTGCTTGGTAAACCACGGTATGAAAAGCATTGAACTTGGTGGTGTTGCATAGGTACAGAATTGCTTGGTAAACCACGGTATGAAAAGCACTGAACTTGGTGGTGTTGCAGTGCTTACAAAAATGTATTTAAGTTACATGGCGTAGTGGTTAGAGTTTTGGACTAGAACTGGGGCAGATCTGAGTTATAATCCCCAGTCAGCTCTGAAACTCCTACTGGGTGACCAATGCCCAGTCAATACCTCTTGGACTTACCCCCCTCACAGGGTTGTTGTGTGAATAAAAATGAGGAGGAGGAATGTGAATATCACTTTGCGCTCTTTTGAATAAATGTAGCAAATAAATAAAATGCTTGCTCCTTTCAATATCTAGCTAAGTTTAATTCTCTTGGCTTACTCTTGATTGCTGTATTTTAATTTTAACTTAATTTTCAATTTAATGAGTTTAAAGAAAATGCCTCAAAATTTGTTAGTGCCTCAAAAGTCATTAACAAAGGTAGGTATAGGAATAGTTTAAAGAAATGAATAAGGTATCCTTGATCCCCTATGATATGCCATAGTCTCTGTGGAGCAAAGGTTGATGTATTATTGGGGTGTCCAATCATGCATAGAAAGCTAAATACAGTTAGGAACATATGACAGAAAGAGGGACTGTAGCTTATGTGAATTGTTTTTACTGTTTGTTGTTGCAATATGAATTTTAATTTGATTGTTCTTGGGTTGAAACTATTAAGCCCATAGTTATTAGATGCCTAAGAACAGCATGCAAAATTAATAAAATAAAAGACCACTTGCTTCTAACATGCACATGTTCTTGCATTTACAAAAGCATCAATAATATCCATGCAATGTGGGCAACCATGTTGTCATTCTACATGCAATCTGATCTTTGCAATAGAAGAATTTTCTGCTCTCAAGAGAGGAGGATGGTTGGAAAGAAAAGTGGCATTGTGTGTGGTGCATACACTGCATATACCGTACTTGTGCTATTGTTATATCTGGCCAATAAGTTTTGCTGATCTTTTTTACTAGTTTCAAAAAACCTCTCAGATCAAAAGCACCAAGAGGGCAAAGGAAAATTATGTGTGTTCCATGTGAGGCAATACTCCTGGTTTTTCAGTTTTTTAAAATTCCTAGAATCCACATCTGTAAAATTGCCTCTGGCAGTGCTTTTCAGTTCTAAATTCAGCCAATTCTGGCATAGCAGTATCTCTGGATCAGAACCATTATCTCATCTTTTTTTTCCATAAAATGTGCTTTTGGATTATATAATGCAAAGAGAGAGAGAGGACTGTGTTTTCACAATTAACCATATGGTAACTCACTATGGTGTGAATGTAAACTACTCACACCATATCATCATATGTTGAGAATAATTTTATCACCTCTTGCTTTGCTGGATTTTTTTGCTGATGAGGTGCAAAAATGTAGTTTAAACTGTCTGCTTCATTACAAGTACAGAAAATAGAAATCATCATGTCATCACATTACTGTAAAATGTCCAGATACTGAACTGAGTTAGTCAGGGTAATATGTATGGCCTCTCCTGCTCTTCATTTTATTCTCAAAGCAAACCTGTGGAAATGGTTAGCTTGAAGCAGTGACTTATACATAGTAGAGTTTTGAACTGCTACTAGAGCCTAAACACTACACAGCTGGATGAAGGAGCATATTCCTTAGCTATTTAATCTCTGATTCTGAAGGAACATTCCTTCTCTAGAAAACATCTTCCAGTTTATTATGCATCATTATTCATGTTTTCGGGTTCCTGCTTAACACTCCAGAAAAGTGGTTTGTTACAGCTCCTGCATTCTGGTGCAGCTTCTCACACATGAATACATACTATTTGATTAATTGCATTTCTTCTTTTGTAGATCAAATCTGATTTATGCCCCTGTGCAACCAAACACACACACACACTTTGCCATCCTCTGTCTATGTGTCTGATGCTTTTGAAGGTCATGCCAAAAGAAATAATTTGATTTACCTACTACAACATCTCTGTCTCTCTGTGTATGTGTCTCTCCTATTTCATACTGCTTTCCCAAAATCATCCCCCAAAAGTTGTGTTTTGCACTTTTTTTTAATCTGATAATGTAATTGTGAATGAGTAGTCACAGATCCAACTGTCCTGACAGTTCGTTTGTATATCAAGTCAGATATCATATTTTTCAAAAGCCTATTCACACACTGAGTAAATAAAAAAATAAAACACACTCAGATGTCTGCCAGCTTTCAGGATTAGGGATGGATAGGAATTTTGCTTGATCTGTTTTTATTCAGAACTTCTCAAAATTCACAAGTTTCTTCATAAGTTCAAAGAGAGGGACTAGACAGTTATAAAATCTGAAGGTAGGAAAAAGTGAAACTAACAGATTCAGCCATTGAGGCAGTGGTTTTGCGTGTTTATGCCTTTTCTCTTTCTTCTTTTTTACCCCAGCTCTTGCAATTCTGTTTTCTCCAATTATGTTTGTGGTGCTGGATTAGGTTTGTCAGTCTTTTTCTTGGTCTGGCAAGCTCATCATTTTTAACACCTCCCTGGCAGGCAGGTACCACATGGTCTTCTCCATATTAGAAACAGCTGTATGACTTGAATTTGGCCAGTGCAGCTAGCTAAGGATATCAGTTGGTTCATTTTTGTGTTTTGAGTTTTATGAGATCTTTCCAAGCCTCAACATCCCCCCCCACAAATCTGAAGGTAAGAAGTTGAGATTTAAGAAATCTGAATGTGGGGAAAAAGCAAAACCGAGAGATTCACCCATTACTATTACAAATCCCCATCTTCACACACTGTTACAATGTTCCCCTTTTTGCATAAATCAGGTTTGGATCAGTTCAGGAGCTCACCATCTCACCAACTTTTGCCTTCTACCTAAGCAAATCTTTGCTTCTGGCTGCATCAACAGATCCTTTTCACTCTAACAAAATATACCAACAGAGCAATTAGGGGAGGTTTACTCAGAAATAAATCCCACTACTTTCAATGGGACTCATTTCCAAGGATGTATTTATGCTAGATTTCAGCCTATGGCTCGTGACAGCCCTGTGCACCTACAGCTAACCTCATTGAACCCTGTGGGGTTTGCTTGTTCCAAGTAAACATGCATTGGTGAGATTTGCTGTGTAAATGGCTTGGCTGCTGCCAGCATTCAGAAATTTCTGGCCTTCGAAATGACAGCAAACAAACAGCTCAGTCGTCACTGGATCAAACACACGATCGGCTTTCACAACCAATCTCTACACACTGTTATCTTGAAATCCTGCCAGCATCACAAGAGATATGATACAATACAGGTTCCATTCTCTACTGGGATGCCAGTTGCTGTCTGTTCCCCAATATTATGAGGTCAGATCTTTTTAAAAAAAAAAAAAGTTGACTTTTTGTATATTTTTAATTGTAATCTTTTTAATGTGTGAGCTGCCTTGAGTCCCACTCTTGGGGGAAAGGTGGGATATAAATAAAAATCATCATCATAAACAGCAATAACAACAACTATGAACCACAAAACAATGGACAAGTCAATCACTCCATACACATACAGAGAGTCACTGCAGATCTTTTTTTGCAATAGATTCCATTGAACTTTAATTTTGATTTTGAAATTCCATTGATTGGGTCTTGGACAAGCGTGACCTTTTCATAGGCTTTATTGGTACTTTGTTGTTGCTGCATTTCCAGTCACAGAAAAATGGTTGTTGTTTTTGCTGCTGTTATTTTTAGAGTTTACAGAACATGACAGGAGGGGAACTCCTGATCAGTTATCCTCCAGAAGAGCAACCACTGATATTGTGATGGGAGCTTGTTAGAATCTTCCATTTGGTTTGGATGCTATTTCATCCATAGCATATGATTTAAGCAGCAGAATACACATGGGGATGAGAAAATGAAGGTGGTTACATGGACCATAAGTGATATGGTCCCTGTAACCACCTGTATTTTCTCATCCCCATATGGCAAAAAAAGACTGGCAAAAATAAAAGACTATTTAAATGCTCCATATCAAACTCTTGTTGCAAACACAAAACTAGCACTGGAAGGAGGAGACTGGGCCAGTCTTTCTCCCTGATGAGCTTATCTTTTACTTCTAGGGAGTTAGTGCAAAGATGGGTATGTGTCATACATAGGAGTTAAGCATTAAAAATGGTTTCATCGACCTGTAGGTTGAAGTGGTACAGCCCACTCTAGCATTTCATTTTTCTGCTTCATTCTTTTGCATATGTACATCCATCCTTTTCTGGTGTATATAAAGCAGGAACAGGGATCCTTTCTGGTACTGACGGCTATATCCCCTCATGGGTAATTTTCAGGGGTGGGCAAGGCACTGGCAAGCAGACACTAAGTCCAAATCTATACATTGTATTCCAGTCCATTGCTGCTGGCTTCCATACCAGTGGGATGTTGAATCCATCCTGGGTTTTAATCTGTACTTTAATGGAGCTGTCTGTGGTGCTGAGCTCCATCCTCATAATTGAAAATTGCCAGCTGCCCCTGCTGCAAGGTGCTGTACCCCCATTCTCCCACCAAATCTCTCTCTCTTCCCCAGGGATTATGGGAGTTGCAGTCCAGCAACATCTGAAGGGCCACAAGTTGCCAAATTCAACATAAAGGATATATACAAATGGTACAATGCTGGCATCCTTTTACAGATGCAGAATTTGTATTCCTGAAAAGCAGCTATATGTTGGTTGTCTCAACCTGAGCACCAGGCATCAGAGAAGATCAAACATCAAATCATATCACCTGATGTCAACTCATGTGTAACATTTTCAGCTGAGGATATTCAGTAAATCATCCTTGAGCATTCCTCATCAAAGGATGTACATGTGAATCAGCAGTCAGTCTTTTAATATTCAGGATCTCAGCACTGGAGATAAAAAGAGAGAAAGCAGATAAAAGTTTTTGTCTTCAAGAGAATTTGAATTTTCTTATACCGCTGGTGATTACAACTTCACCGTATACAAAAGGCAATGCATTACATAGAGATCTTGGGTCACAGCAATAGTTTGTAGCCCCCTACTGGTCGATGTATTGTATGATATGTATATGAATTGCTAACACAACTGTTCTGCATACAGTGTACCAAAAGTTTTTGGACCTTTAAAAAAAAAGGGGGGGTCCACCAAGTTGCTGTTTGGAACTGACCTTTAGGTTCTGGTATGAGTAATGCTAGCAGGACGCGAAAATTGCTTAAGATTCTTTAAGCATTAGCTACACAAATACAGCATCAGAGTGCCTGGCACCTGGAAGCAAGGTGCTAAGCCAGTTCCTCTCCTAATTGCCAAGAGTCCCGTAGGAGACTGCAGTTTAGAATGGTCAAGTCACATTGCCATAATCCCAAAAGTATGGCAGAAACATCCCATGCTAGTTGGTATCTATTATAGTAGCTGCATAGTTTGATGTACCTACGCCATCTCTTTCATTATTCACATTGTTTTTTAAAGTTGGCATAAAGGCTGTCTGAAGCTGCTCATTTTGGGGCCTGGGACCACAGCCCAGCACCACTGCCTTATCTATGTCTTACCTCCTCTTTCATTCAATTGATTAATCCAGGATGAGGGCTACAGAGGCCCCTTCACGCACTTCGCTGGCTGTGTGATAGCTGCTGTTCTACAGTCTGGTTCCATGCCTATGAGGATTACTCTCGATATTTTGACGATGTAGAATATTAAAAACATGGTAGGCTGGGATCCATCCAATCAGACCTCTGGTTCACCTTAGTCTAGTATTGCCAGCATTGACCACTGGTGGCTCCTTGTGGCTTTGTGGGCCTTCAAGTTGTTTCCAAGTTATGCCAACCCTATCGCATTGTTTTCTTAGCAAGATTTGTTCAGAGAGGCTTGTCATTGCCTCCCTCTGAGGCTAAGAGCATGTGACTTCCCCTAGGTCACCCAGTGGGTTTCTGTGGCAAAGTGGGGATATGAACCAGTGTGCTACACTACACTATCTCCCTCCTTTGTGGCTTTAGGCAGGGTTTTTTCCAGTCCTATTTGGAGATGCCAGAGATTAAACTTTGGAATGTTCACCACTGAGCTATAGCTCTATTCCCATCAAATTAGGACTCCATCAAGAAAGAGAGCTCCAGTTAAATGTTCTGCTCACGTGGTTGCACAACTCATAGTCATGCCGTAGCTTCCAGAGAAAGCACAATGCAGATGTAGCCCCCATGTTTCTAGGCCTACATGATAAAACGGGGTTCAGCAATACATGCCCATTGGAATAATTTACTTCCTGGAAGTCATTTCACCACATTTCATGTCAGCAAACCTGAGCTGGTCCAAAGAAGTGTATACTGTGTCCAGTTCAGGAAGGATATTGACAAGCTGGAACATGTCCAGAGGAGGGAGACCAAAATGGTAGAAGAGCTGGAAACCATGCCCAATAAGGAGTGGCTTAGGGAGCTGGATATGTTTAGTCTGGAGAAGAGAAGGTTAAGAGGTGACATGATAGCCATGTTTAAATATTTGAAGGGATGTCATATGCAGGACGGAGCAAGCCTGTTTTCTGCTGCTCCGGAGACTAGGACATGGAGCAATGGGTTCAAACTTCAGGAAAAGAGATTCCACCTAAACATTAGGAAGAACTTCCTGATGGTCAGAGCAGTTTCGCAGTGGAATACACTGCTGTCTGGGAGAGTGGTGAAGTCTCCTTCTTTGGAGGTTTTTAAACAGAAGCTGGATAACCATCTCTCAAGAGTGCTTTGATGGTGTATTCCTGCATAGCAAGAGGTTGGAGTCAATAGCCTTAGTTATCTCTTTCAGCTCTACGATTCTATGTACATCTTCTTCACTTTGCTCCTGCTAATCATAGCTTTCAGATGAGACACCGCTACTCCCAAATATATACCCTTGTTATACCTGTTAAACATGTTACTTTAAAAAGCAATATGTGAAACAGAAGGCATTTGTATGATTCCAGCAAGAGAATGGGATGGCAATGGATCGCTTGTGAAATATCCTGAATATCTAGAGCTCTTTTTGTAAATGGAATGCCAGTGCTACCAGAAACAAGAGCATGTTTAGAAAACACAGAATATGGCATAGCTTTCAAACCAAATGAATGTGGATAAGGCAAACTATAATTCATGTTAGTACCCATGTATGTTCCATACCACGAGCATATAGCCAATACCACTTGTCCTTTTAAATTTCAAAGCTCAAATTGGATGAAGTCTTACAAATATTTAACCCAGGTCAGACAGGAGGGAATATTCCCTTTTTAATTTCCTTTTTTTTTTTTTTGAAAAAAATAGTGTGTGTAAAGTAATTTAAAATGCTTATATTTCTAATCTCTCATTTGTATTTTTTTAACCATTCAGAAAAAAACAAACAGGTGGGGTTGCTCTGTCACCTGGGGCAACAGGAACCTTAGCAAAGGGTGGGATTCCTCCCTCCCAGCAGTCTGCCAGCACACACTCTTTCTTTCTTCCAGCACAGATCAATAATTGCAATGTGTGCCTCACGGGGAGGGGAGGCAAAAAGTCCACAGTCTTGAGCTACCTCCTGAAATCTGAAAAATACATGAACTATATCCAGACATTAAACCTACGGCCCAAATGATTTACAAAATAAAAGCAATGTGAAAATAATTTTAAATTAGAAAAACTAAATTTAAAGGAACAAAAAAAAATCTGATGAATATTCCTACAAACAGCACACACTGAAATGTTCAGGTCTAGCCATGGCAAGAATAGGATTGGTCCCACTCTGTCTCACCACTGCCTCTACTTCCCTCATCTGGGAAAAAGGGAGCCTGGTACTTGTTCTCCCCTGCTCATCCCTGCTTCCATTTAGTTACTCGCTTTGTTGCCCCTTGTGCCAGCAAATGTGGCTAACTGAAGGTTATTGTTGGGTGCCTTCAAGTTGTTTCCAACCTATGGTGACCCCAAGGTGATCCCATCTTGGGGTTTTCTTGGCAAGGTTGTTCAAAGGGAGGGTTTGACTTTGGCAATCTCTGAGGCTGATAGAATGTGACTTGCCCAAGGTCACTCATGGCTAGACAGGGATTCAAACCTTGGTCTCCAGAGTTGTAGTCTGATGCTCAAACCACTAGACCACACTTGCTCTGGAAGTGCATACCTATAATCCTTCTCCTGGAAATTACAACTCTCCTGATGGATTTTTGAGAGTGAATTTATGATAACTGACATCAACCAACTTTTCCAGAAAGCATTACAGGATATTCCAGAAAAGCACCCTTCCCCCAGAGGTGACCAGATTAGAAAGTGCTAAGAGGTTTTAGTTCCTTTTGTGACTCACACTCCTGCTGAGAAGAGCTGATAAGGTCATTGAGGGGGCTGGTTGGGGCCTGGGGTAGAGAAAAGATGGACGCCAGGGCTTGACAAAGCAGTCAGATAAGCAGAAAATACGTGGAGGCATTACTCATGATCATTAAGCAGGAAGTCCCGACAACTTCCAAAATCATAACAGCATGGGGTGGGGGGATGGAATGAGACTCATTTGTCTTAGAAAACAATGGGAGGGCAAAGATGATTTGTTCAGCTTGGAATATAACACTTTAGCTCCTAAAAAATTATTTCATGGATAAATTTGAGACAAAATACACCGAGATCCAACTTTGTGCTTGCATAGTGTAAATCGACACTTGTGTACCATAGTTAAGTGGGGGTTGTGTTGCACCACCCTTCTCCTGAATACTGACATTGTGCAATTTACTGCATTATCTGGGTTTGCTGTTTCTGTGTTCTCAGTGAATCAAATATGCTAGAGGGGCTAGTGAATATTTGCACACCCTCTAAGAATGCGTGACTGCATGTGCAACTGTTACATCTGTGAAACTCTACTTGTACAATTGTGAGCCGAATATGGACATTATGAAATGGCAACCCATATGTGTGTATACAGCCAACAGCCTGCTATCTCTATACTCTCCCCATGTGTTTATGTGGGAATCTCACTTGTGCATAGTTTAATAAGATTATTCCACCACTCTTGGTCCAATTGTGTAGAAGCTCATAAAGCTTTGATGTGCTTATCACCATTTTAGTCTCAAACAATTTAGAAATAAAAGATGTTGGGGTAAGGTGGGCTTGCAGAGCTGGGAAAAGGTTTTTAGGGTTTTTTTTACTTCAGCTCCCATACCTCCCCCCAGCATGTTCTCCCCCAAAACCTGCTGCATTTATCCAGCAATTCAGTACAGCGAATACAGATAAATGAGAAAAATTGTTCTGCAGGAGTTCCGGGTATGATACATAGGTAGACTTTTAGACGAGAAGGATAACTTGTTGTCCTTCCAGGTTTGGAGACATTGTGAGAATTGTGTCTTCTGATGGGACCCTTCATCCACTGATGGTTCGTGAAGGGCTTGTCTTGTAGCAGCAACAGCAGCAGCATGGTGGATGGCTGGGTCTAGCTCAGTCGTATATCTAGCCTAAAGAATGCCTAGGGTAAGCATGGAAGTTGCACCCCTATCTACATGCATGATTTTTTGTGCCCCCCCCCAGCATTGGTGTCCAAGGTACGTGCCCTACTTGCCCCACCCTAGGTACCCCTCTGGTCTAGCTGCCATTTAAATTTCCCGGTATACCTTTAGCATCACATTGCATCGCATTGCTCTGGGGCTTTGTAGTAAATTCAATGGTCAGATCAACTTGGCTGCCCAGCATTGCTTATAGCTCTGGGCTAGAAAATTAAAGGGGGCCCCAAGGGATGCCAAAGATCTGGAGCCTTGATAGCTGCCCAAAGGTAGAAGAAGGTTGAGCTGTCTGTTGTCTTGCTTTCTCCACAGTAACATATCGTCCATTCTGAGGGAGTGCAGCAGTACTGGGAGCATTATCCTATACAGTGCCACCAAGGGGGTGGTCCCCTGAGGTCAGCTGATTCTCCAGGTGAGAAGGACAGAGTGCCATAGGGATGTAATGCTCATTCTTGAAGGAAGCAATGGATAATTTTAACAATCTTCTTCCCACTGCAAGTAAGTCTTTGAAAACTATGCAGAGCTCGAAGACTATTTACAGTTCAAGACTTATTGTGCACACAGTTCATACGTGGTATTTTGTTTTTCAAAAGAAACAGCATTTTCCGCACAGAAAATAATATTTGTGCACATATATATTATTTTCTGTGCAGAAAATGCTGTTTCCTGCACAGAAAACCCTGTTTTCTACTTTACAAAAATGTATGAATTTTGCACAAAATTAAATCCTGAACTGCAAAGAGTCTCATCAATTCAGGATTCTTTTCAGAGTACCCAACTAGTCAAGGAACATTTTTTTTAATAATTTTTCTTTTTTTGAAAAAAAATTCTTTCCATCCCAAAGCTACTGGACATGTGTCCCACCTGGAAATATTTGTGGGCTCCTTTCAGCAGATATGATGGTACACAAAAAATAAGGCAACTAGCCTATAACTCTAAAATTTCTGACATAGCCAATTAAATTCTATAGTCCACACATAGGCCTAAATCCTACTGCTAGTCTCACATAAAGAAGAAGCCCATTAATTCAATGGGATTTACTTAAGTGTTGACCCACCCATCAACAATGGATGTGATGAGTCTATTTTGGCTGAAGTTACCAGCCAGATGGGTACCCAGAAAAGGGCCTTCTCCCCAGTTCTTCCCAAACTACAGAATGTCCACCCTTCAGATGTGGTACAAAAATGCATCTCTTCCAACCAGCCTTTTAAATTCCTTTGCTTAATGGTTATTTTGGAAGGCAAAGGCAAACCCCTTCTGAGCAAATCTTGCAAAGACAACCCTGTAATACTATGGGACACCATAACTCCTTAAAATGACCTGAAGGCACAGAACAACAAACTGGTTGTTTTGATGATTTTCACGGTCTTAATAATGGTTGCATTGACAAACTTGTTTTAAATTTGTTTATAACTATGTTGGTTAGCTACCTTGAGTGCCATTTTTTTTTTTTTAGTTGGAAGGTCAGATTAAAAATTAAAGATACAAGAAAATATTTAAACACAACTGAATGAAAAGCACATCCATAAAATTATACAGCACACATGTGTGCATGTACATGCATACATTCGCATAGCTTTAAAAGCTTCTTCCTCAGTGGCCAGTCAATTGCTGAAAGCCTGCCTAAATAAAAAATTCTTTGCTTGCCAAAGGAAGGACAACTGGGAGGGGGTCTAACCTCATCCACCTCGAAAGAGAGTTTCTCAGCCTGAGAGCAGCCACCAAGAAGGCCCTTGTAACATACTGTAAAAGAAGTCAACGACCACCTTCAGGAACCATCAGAAAACAACTTAGTCAGAGAGAGAGACAAGAACATCTCTGATGTTTGTAATATTTAAATCCAATGTTTGGTTTCAAATGTTGACTTTCCTTTTATGATCCTCAAGTACCAAGCCGGGCGGAGAAGACTCACTTTACAGTCTATTGCGCTGGGCTGTTTTTCAAGGTGGGAAAAGCACTGCCAACAGCAGGTTCAGAACTGCCAGTTCTTTAAAAACTTTATTTGAAAGATACATTTCCACAGTTTATTCATGGCAATAAGTGCTTCTTACCCTCAAAAGCCTTAAAGCTGCTGCAGCGAGGAAAGGGATAGAGAGTTCTCTGGACGATTTGTGAGCAAGGAGGTTTAAAAAAAAAGAATTGCAGAGATCCTTGAGAACATTTAGATGGTTGAAGCAGAAAATCCAAATATCCCGTCACAGTAGAGAATGGGAAACTTTTGGCCCTCAAGACGTTATTGGTCTGCAATTCCCTTCAACTCTGACCCAGAGCTTGGAAAGGTTCCTTTTGGATTATAATTCCCAGAATCCCCAGATAGACTGGCCAGGGCCTATGCTGGCTGGGGGATTCTGGGAATTATAGTCCAAAAGATTGTTCGCTCCTCCCAGCTCTGCTCTGACTATTGGCTATGTTGGCCAAGGACGAAGACTAACAGTATGGGGGAGGCACAGATTCCACAATAAACTGAAATATTGATAATTATTTTTGTCTTTCATGGTATTTCCATATATAGGCAGCCCTCCATATCACCAATTCTGTATCCACAGATTCAACCAACCATGGCTTGAAAGTATTGTTACAAAAGCAAACTTTGATTTTTCCATTTTATATAAGGGACACTCCTTTACTACACCATTTTACATAATATGACTTGAGCATCTACAAATTTTGGTATCCATGGGGATCCTGCAACCAAACCCTAGCAGATACCAAAGGCCCACTGTATTCCACTATATGAGACAGAATGCATCATATTGTCTAATGCTACAGCCAAACTTGATGCCCAACATGGAGTAGTGGTTTGAATGTTGGACTATCTCCAGGACACCAGGGTTTGAATTCTCACTCATCCATGAAACCCCACTGGGTAACCTTGGGCAAGTCACATTGTCTCAGCCTCAGAAAGCGGCAATGGCAAACTCCTCTCAACAAATCTTGCCAAGAAAGTGCTATGATAGGTATTTCTTACGGCACAAGTTGGAAATGTCTTGAAGGCACAAAACAGCAACAGCAACAACAAGAAGTCCAGCTCAAATAGGTTTTCCAGGAATTCAAAATCAAAAATAAGGCTGAAACTAGAAATTTTGTAGAAAAAGCTATCATCATGATCTACCACAGATTGTGTATATGTGTTAAATTTGACAGGTGGAAGGAGGCCAATAATTGTTGGGGATCACAACGGGTGGGAGGGATTTAACCCTCTCCTCCTCCCCCAAGGCAAGCCTAATACAAATTGCTCCCCAAGCTGCTTTGTGAGAAAATCCTCCAATGACAGCAATGGAAGTTCTTTCCAACACTAATAGCTTAGGAGGAGTAAAATTCCTCCAGACCACAGCAAAGGAGGAAAGAATTAATTCTCCCCTCTCTGTCCACACACAGAGGGAGGGCTGCTATTTGCATTTTTAAAACTTGCTTGTTGAATACAATATGTCAGTTATCAGCAGATGTAATTTAATCACTTTCTAAACTGACAACTTTTCTCTGTCAGTAGAGTGGAGGTGTGATACTTAGCAATTTGTCAAGGTTTTTTTTCAGCAAGCTTGATCCATTTCTAGTAGAGATTTTAAAACAACCCTTGAAAACTTCCAGGTAAGTGATGCAAAATCTACCATCTGTTTAATCCAGTAATTTCATCACATAAGTAAATAGAACCTGATTGTCTTCTCTCAGTCTGTTTTCAGATGATCAAACCTGTCCTGAAAGGGTGGGGAAGATTAATGAAATCTTTACTGCTTCCTAGAAGCAGTGTAAAAATAATTTGTGGGCCTCACTGCCAATAAGAGAGCTGCTTGTACATACCAGCTATGGAAATATTTTCTCACATAAATGAACAAATTTAGCTTTGGGTTAGATCCATACATATTCATGGAACCCCAGTGAGTTCACTGAGGTTGGATGAGGTTAAAGGAACACAGTTGTGGAATCAACTTGAAATCTTCATTATATTTCAGAGTTGTCTCTACCAATAAAAAGAGAAAAAACCTTTTTAGTACAACAAAAAAGAGTATTTTTCTCTTTTCTGCTGCATTACAACCTTGAATATGTTGATTAATTCTTTGCATTGGCACCTCATAGATCTTTCATTTGGTATGAACAAGTAGGACTTGCCACAAGATCTTGCAATAGTCCTATCTCTTAGTAAGAATATTCCTCTTCAGCAGTTTAGCCAGCCAGCCAGCCAAGCAAGCTCTTCTCCAGAAGATCAATTTTCCAGTTTACCACTCTACAGATAGACAATATCAAAGACTTAGAATGACTACTGGTGAAAGTTGAGAAAGTAGTGCAAAAAATAAGCATTACAGATGAATATTTTAAAAATAAAGATAAAGATTCAAATATCTTTAAAAGGGGTAGTGAAGACAGCAGAATAGCCAAACATCCTGGTGAAGCACTAGAGCATTCTGGCTAAGAATTCTAAATGCGCCCCCCCCTAAACTGTGAATCCCAAGGCTCCATAGGATGAAACCATGACAGCAAAAGTGGAATTATGATGCTATAACTGTGTGTTGTGTGAAAGGCCCCTTAGGTGGAGGGAAGTTGTATTACTTTTATATTCTATCTTTTGTCCAGAGAGCTTAAGACAGTACACACAAGCTTCCTCCAGTATACTCCACCAAAATGGATCAAGATGGGTATGCGTATGCATATGCATACTATTTCTATAGAGAAAGATAGTTCTCTGTAGATAAATTTTCAATAACTTATCCTTATCTCTCTGTGAGTGCACAGCAGTTTCCATTAGCAGATGCATTCCATGGACTTAAGCTGGAATACACTGGTCTAATAATACAACACTATACCTGCCTATACAAGTGCAAAAGCAGGATTACCATTGAATAAGAATATTAATCAAAAATGACCAGAAATGATTTACAAAACTTTAAAATGAATGAAGACACAGTAAAAAGTTTTCTGTATCTTGGCTTAGTCGTAAATCAAAATGGAGAAATCAAGAAATCAGAAGGTCACTAAGAAGGAACTAGACAAGTCCCTCCAATGTAAAGATATGCCAATAAATACCAAAGGCAGAATCATCCATGCCATAGCATTTCCAGTTTCTAAGTGTGCTAAAAGTTGATCAATGAAGAAGACAGATAAGAAAAGATCATTTGAAGTAGTGGGCAGTGATGTAGACTTGAGTTGACTAACTTGGACTCAAGTCGGACTTAAGTCACTTCAGTGACTCGACTCACCTCGACTCAGCAATAAATGAGTCACTGACTCAACTCAAGACTTGTACATTTTCAGTGACTGACTTGGTTCAGTAACGTAGCACATTCATCTAGAAACCTTACCACTCTGAACAATGCTTCCATCTCTTTTTGCCTACTGATCACATGACAATCTGTCTCAGCCCAAAGTGTGGGTGCATTTCTCAGAGGGAAACAGCAAATGTGTTAGGCAATGGGCTTGAGGCAGGTTTGAGGTCTGCTTAGCAGCCTATTCCCGCTGCATGTCGAAGGAGCCTTCTAAACCTTTTCCTAAGAGCAAATGACAAAACTTGGCCCCAGAATGCAGGATGCCTTTCTCAGAGGGGAACAGCAAATGTGTTAGGGAACAGGCTTGAGGAGGAAGGATGCTTTCTTCTAAAGTTTTTGGAGCTTCAGTAATGGGGAGTAAGAAGGATCGTATTCCCCACTTCCAAAGCTGCAGAGTCTTTTATGCCCATTGGCACAAAAGCCTCCAGCTTTGGGAAGGGTGAGTAAAAAGGATCCTATTCCCTACTTCTGAAGCTGCAGATGACAAAATCACAAATGTGGAGGACCAACTCTGCTTAAATTGTTAAAATTGACTTTGACTCTGTCTAGAAATTCTGGAATATAGGTTGGGGTACAAATTTGGCTCCCAGACTTGAGACCTGACTTGAAAGTATCTTCAAGGACTTGAGACTTGAAAAGAGAGACTTGAGACTTGACTTGAGACTTGAAGTAAAAGACTTAAATATATCACTGCTAGTGGTGGGGGCACTGAAGGACAGTTTTGCAGATGCCATGGGCTTCCAAAAAAGACAAAGAAATGGTTCCTAGAGCAAATCAAGCCTGAATTGTCACTAGAAATGAAGGTGACTAAACAGGGCTGTTGTACTTTGGACATATCATGATATGACATGACTCACTAAGAAAGATAATAATGCTCAGTAAAGTTGAAAAGGGGAAGTTCACGTTAAAGAAAACAAGTTTTGCCAATCTTCCATGCAAAAGCTCTTCGGATTTTTTTTTCTTTCAATACTTTATTATACTGTATAAACATTACAAATTGATCACATATAAACATACAGGCATATATAGACATATCTCCATATATCCAAATAACCAGTTATCCCATTAGCCAATAATATATAATACTTAAATAACATTATTTAACATAATAGCTTTTAGACCTCTATACTCTGTACCCTGTTTCCAGAAAAAGAAAACAAGAAAACTTTCCTTTAACATTATTTACAATATACAATTTCTACATTATTTAGTTTGCTTTAGTATTGTTATAACAACCAGTTAATTATTATTTATTCTAATAACTATGAATTTAACCAGTTTGATCTTTCAGCACGGTAACTGATGATGCCCCCCGCAAAAGCCCTGCAGATATTAAAAACAGTTATCACATCACTTCTCAGTCATCTCTTCTCCAGATTAAACATACTGAATTCCTTTAACAATTCCTCATAGGACTTGGTTTCCAGACCCTTTATCACCCTCCTCTGGACATACACCAGCTTGCCACTATCCTTCCTAAACTATGAAGTTCAGATCTGGACTGAGTGTTCTAGGTAAGGCCAGATCAAAGCAGAATAGAGTAGATCGGCCACTCTTCTTGATCTGGACACCATACTTCTATCGATGCAGCCTAGAACTGCATTGGGGGTGGTACCATTATCCTGTTGCTTCATATTTGCTTTGTGGTCTACTAAGCCCCATAGATATTAGTAATGGCTGTCTCCACACCCAGTCAAGTCAGCAACTCATTTACTCCCAGCACTCGGTTCGTCTCAATGAAATCTCCTTCCTCTTAGACCATGTAATTTAGCAGAGTACATGGTCCAAAACACATAAAAACACACAAGAAAGCCTCCACTGTTGTTGTGTTGCTGCTGCTGCTGCTGTTGTTGTGCACCTTCAAGTCATTTCTGAATCATGGCAAACCTATCACAGTTTTTTGAGAGGCTGAGAATATGTGATATGCCCAAGGTCACCCAGTGGTTTCCACAGCACATCAAGGAATTGAGCACTGGTCTCCAGAATTGTAGTCCAGCACCCTAACCACTATACTGTGCGGACTCTCACTTGTAGTGTGGTCTTCCTCTCTTTCTACTGTCTTCAACTTTACTGAGCATTACATTCTTTCTATGTCATCTCATGATGTGTCCAAAGTATAACAGCCTCAATTTAGTCATTCTGGCTTCTCGTGAGAATTCAGACCTGTAATTGTTTGTAGCTGCACAATAAACAATGCAATGGCTATTGCCAAATCTCATGTTTCCTTTCGATGACAGCTACCTCTAGCACTCATGCCTAAGGTCACCCAGTGGGTCTTTATGGTCAAACGGGAAATCAAACCCTGGTCTGTTTGATCCTAGTCCAGTGCTCAAACCACTACAACATACTGGCCTTCAAGTTTGCCTTGTTTCTTCTACTGATCTCATGCAAAATGTACCTGTTTGCTCTCCCTCTTTATGAGCCCCTTCTCATCATTCCTGAACTGTATAATGTCTGCTATAAGACACATAAGTTCCAGTTCTCTGTCATTGTCTGCACTCTGCAGCCTTTCATGCATTTGTCATTTTCACCATTTGTCATTTTCCCTGGCTACATCGATCTACCCTTCATTGTGTGGGTGATTAAGTTTTTTCCTGCAATAGGCGATAGAGAGTTACATGGGCTGCAGTTAACAAATGTACCATCAGTTCAATATCACCTACACTATTTCCTGAAAACAGCAAAATAAAACTATCAAAGGATGAAAAGGTAAACCACATAGTTTATTTACTTATTTATTTAAGAATTGAGGTCCAATATCCAAAAAATGTTATGAATATTTGCATTATCCAAGTTACAGTGCCAGCATTTTGTCAATTGTTTTGCAGTGAATTTAATTGAATCTTAAATGATTTTATATCTTTCAATATATTTGCATTTGCTTTACAGGTAAAAAAACACATCAAAATATACTGAGATAGTACATAGTCAAACCACTAAGGCCATTTCCACACGAGACTGTTATAGCGCTATGATTCCACTTTCAACATCCTACGGAATCCTGGGGTTTGCAGTTTTGGGATGTTGAAAGTAGAATCATAGTGCTATAACAGTCTCGTGCTGAAATGGTCTAAGACTTCATGGGAAATCTTCTCTTCCATCTGGGACCAGGATCAGCCCAAGATACTTTGTTGCCTAAAGTCTCCTCCAGGCAGCCCATAGTCCTGCTTAAAGTTGGGCTGTTCTGTTCCTCTCTTCCATGCCTTGTAGCAATTGTTCCTGCCCCCACACCCAGGCAAGGGCCATTTCTGCATAGACTGTTATGGTGCTATTACCCCACTTTCCATAGAATGTTGAAAGTGAAGCAATAGCACTGTAACAGTCTAGTGCAGAAATGGCCATGATATAAATATATCATGTGGTGTTGCCCTGCAAGAGGTCTGTTTAATTGCAATGTGGGCAGGGTTTTCTCTCTTCCACATAAGGACTGCCCAAAGATACTGCAGGAACATAGGCAAAGGACACTTGCAAGAGACAACCCCTGCCCCTCTCTGGATTTTTTTTTTTAAAGAAGCACCTTCCAAAAGTCATGGTTCATCATCAGCAATAGACCACAGCAGGATTTACTGCTTGTCCAGATTTTTAGGGGGGAAAAAACACCAATCCCAAGAGGAACAATTCCCACCAAATCCCAAAGCTTTTTGCCAATCTGGACGAACCTTAAGACAGCGGGTAAATGATGATCCCTCCACAACCCACTTAAATCAACATGCATAGGACCCAAAGAGGGTTATGTTATTCTAACAGAAAAGGCAGGCAACCCCACAAACAGCTTCCCACATCCCTCACAGTAAAAAGTGTAATAACACCACAGTAAATGAGTAACAATTGCTACCCTTCCATGACATCCAAAATCCACAGTGTCTAATGGTAAGGCTGGCCTCAAGCCAATTTGGTTTAGTGGTTTGAGCACTGGACTATGACTTTGGAGACCAGGGTTCAAATCCCCATGCAGGCATGGAAACCCACGGGGTGGCCATGGTCACACTCTCTCAGCCTAGGAGGAAAGCAAAGACAAAAACCCCTCTGCACATATCTTGCTGTAAGAAAACCCTGTGATAGGGTCACTTTAGGGTCACCATAAGTCAAAAACTACTTGAAGGCATCCCACAACAACAGGGCTGGCTTCAAAGAGATTAAATGTTATCCGTCAGTCTCCATAGGCCAAGATTGGAAATTGCGTGGTCCCCTAATGATGTTCTTGGATACCTTGGATTTCTTCTGGATACCAAAGTGCAACTGTGCCTCTCTGCCCACCCTGGCCATGCCTACCAAAGCAAAAACAAAGGCATTCCCCCCATCCCATTGATTCTGCCCCCCCCGCCATGAAATTTTCTCAAATTTCTAGCATTGCAGTAACGTACAAGTTCAGTTTATCATTGAGAAATACAGCTTGGAGGTTCCAAAGAAAAGGGACAACGGTACAGAGGAAAATGAACACAGAAAATATAAGAATTCTAGGCGTGAATGATTTTCAGTCTCTGTCTCTCTTTGCAATGCTTGAAATTTAGGGAATGAATTAAAATTTCACTGGGGCAGAATTCCTTTTGTGGGAACAATTCCCCCATATGCCAAGATCCCCTGCAAAAAAGTGAGTTGCCACTCCTGCAAATTCCAGGAGTGGAAGTTCATCTTTTAACACAAGTTGCAGGAAACTCTGGAGATTTTAAACTTCAAAATAAACCATTCCTACCAAACTGGAAATGCACTTATAGTCACTTCTGGTTTGGTGGAAGTTCCCAAATTTACTCATCTGTGAGGCTTGGGAGGTCTGGCGAATCCTGGGGCCGGGAAATTGGCACCAAATCTTTGCCAGTCGCTGCCCCAGATAATCAGACATTACGAAACACCTTCTCATTTCCAAGAAGCAGGTACCTACTAAGATGTGGGAACAAGAAGGTGTCTTGAGATGTCTCAAAAACTCCTTTCTATGATTACAGATATGATCATTTTGTTTTCGAGAAAAGGATTCCTGGATTAGCTTTCTGTACCTTGTAATATCTGCACACAATCCAAACTGTGAAGTCATCCCAATGGGCACGTGATCCCTGATTGGTTGAGATCACTATTGTGCTTAATCTAAGAAGAAAATGATACAAGAATTACTAGGTTACTGTAATACTGTTGGTTACAATTGCAGAGAAGAGTAAGGCAGCAAACAGGCTCAAAGGTGAATATTTTTACAAGGCATCCAGGGAAAATGTATCACTTTTATCACCCCTCTGCTCTACTGGTGCTCTTCCCAAAATTGGAACAGGAAAATATTTGGCAGAGGAAAAGGAGTATTATTATTGTTGTTGTTGTTGTTGTTGTTGTTGTTGTTGTTATTATTATTATTAAAATATTGTGCATCCTATAGGATGTTTTTAGAATGTCCAGTTTCTTTTAGATGAAATCACTTGAATTGGATTAACTAATCCTAATCATATTTTTATGTGTAAGGATTTTTTTAAAAAAAAATGGGAACACATCATACAATTCCCCCTTTACATCTATTGTTTGAAGGGATACCATTCAGGAAAACCTTTATTAGGTATTGAGTGGTTTGTCTAGAGCACCCATGGAGTTACAGGCACAGTTTAAACAATCTTTAAAAAGATCCTTGGGGCAATTAGTTTACATAAAAACTTCCCATTCTGTTCATATCCCATTAGAAATTTTAACAGCCCTGAGTAACCATGAGTAAAATAACTAGTATTCATCCTAATTAGTGTAAAATAATTTTAACTGAGGAAGAGAAAATTTCCAATGTTATTTTTAAATTGTGAAAATTTTAAGGGGTCCTTTTTAATGGTTTCCCAGTCATAACGATTTTGTTGATTTAACCCTTTTGTCACTGGCTGAAAGTGAACTCCATCTCCACTTTCAGCTAGGAACAAGAAGGTAACATTAACAAACACATTATGACTATCAATATATAGTTCCAAGATTATAGTTGCAGTATATCTCTCCTTTCTGAAATTACAAATTATAGTCTCTTTTGCAAAAATCCTCAGTGGAAGCTCAAGAGAAGAGTGATTTTGTCTTCAGAACTGCCACC